>ML371031.1:11916-45650 GCA_005239525.1 Nicotiana knightiana
ATGTCCCAGAAAAATATCATGCGACCCGGTACCGGCTCCATAGCAAGGCGTCCGGCCTGGACCATGGATGGCGATAATACAGGCACGACTGGCGGAATTCCAGTTTAATTGCCATAAAATGCCAAAAAATATAATTTAATCATTTCGAAGCGTTGGTTATGGTTCCTTGGGTCGTATTTGATGTCCTGGATAAATATCATGCGATTCGGTACCGGCTCCGTACAAAGGCGTCCGGCCTGGACTATGGTAGGCGATAAAACAGGCACGACTGGCGAAATTCCAGTTTAATTGCCATAAAATACTTAAAAACAATGGTTATGGTTCCTTGGGTCTTATTTGATGTCCCGGAAAAATATCATGCAATCCGGTATCGGCTCGGTACCAAGGCATCAGGCCTGGACCATGGCAGACGATAATACATGCACGACTGGCAGAATTCCAGTTTAATTGCCATAAAATGCCAAANGCGATCCGGTACCGGCTCCGTCCCAAGGCGTCCAGCCTGGACCAAGGCAGGCGATAATACAAGCACGATTGACGGAATTCCAGTTTAATTTCCATAAAATGCCAAAAAATGTAACTTGATCATTTCAAAGTGTTAGTTATGGTTCCTTGTATCGTATTTGATGTCCCGGACAAATATCATGCGATCCGGTACCGGCTCCGTACCAAGGCGTTCGGCCTGTACCATGGCAGGCGATAATACAGGCACGACTGGCGAAATTGCAGTTTAATTGCTATAAAATGCCAAAAAATGTAATTTGATCATTTCGAAGCATTGGTTACGGTTATTTGGGTCGTATTTAATTTCCCGGACAAATATCATGCAATCCAGTAACGACTCCGTACCAAGGCGTCTGGCTTGGACCATGACAGGCGATAATACATGCATGATTGGCGGAATTCCAGTTTAATTTCCACAAAATGCCAAAAATGTAACTTTATCATTTCGAAGCATTAGTTATGGTTCCTTGTGTCATATTTGATGTCTCGGACAAATATCATGCCATCCGATACCGGCTCCATACAATGGCGTCCGGCCTGGACCATGGCAGGCGATAGTACAGGCACGTCTGGCGGAATTCCAAATTAATTGCCATAAAATGCCGAAAAATGTAACTTGATCATTTCGAAGAGTTAGTTATGGTTCCTTGGGTCGTATTTGATGAGCCGAAAAAATAGCATGCGATACGGTACCGGCTCCATATCAAGGCGTTCGGCCTGCATCATGGTAGGCGATAATACAGGCACGCGTGGCGGAATTCCAGTTTAATTTCCATAAAAGGCCAAAAAATGTAACTTGATCATTTCGAAGACGTTGGTTATGGTTCTTTGGGTTGTAATGTCCCGGAGAAATATCATGTGATCCGGTACCATCTCCGTACCAAGGCGTCCGGCCTGGACCATGGCAGGCGATATTACAGGCACGACTAGCGAAATTCTAGTTTAATTGCCACAAAATGCAAAAAAATGTAATGTGATCATTTCGAAGCATTGGTTATGGTTCTTTCTGTCGTGTTTGATTTCCCAAACAAATATCATGCTATCCAATGCCGATTACGTACCAAGGCGTCCGGCTTGGACCACGGGAGGCGATAATACATGCACGACTTGCCAGAAAATTCCAAAAAAGTACCTCGATCATTTTGAAGCGTTCGTTATGGTTCCTTGGGTAGTATTTGATGTCCCAAAAAATATTATGTGATCTGGTACTGGCTTCGTACCAAGGCATCCGGCCTGGACCATGGAAGGCGATAATACCGGCACGACTGGCGGAATTCCAGTTTAACTGCCATAAAATGCAAAAAAATATAACGTGATCATTTCGATGCATTGGTTATGGTTCTTTGGGTCGTATTTGATGTTCCGGACAAATATCATGCAATCCGGTACCGGCTCCATAGCAAGGCATCCGGCCTGGTCCATGGGAGGTGATAATACAGGCATGACTGGCGGAATTCCAGTTTAATTTCCTTACAATTCCAAAAAATGTAACTTGATCATTTCGAAGCATTAGTTATGGTTCCTTGGGTCGTATTTGATGTCCCAGACAAATATCATGCAATCCGGTACCGGCTCCGTACCAAGGCGTCCGGCCGGGACCATGGCAGACTATAATACAGGCACGACTGGCGGAATTCCAGTTTAATTGCCATAAAATGCCAAAAGATGTAACTTGATCATTTCGAAGCATTGGTTATGGTTCTTTGGGTCGTATTTACTGTCCCAGACTAATATCATGCGATCTGGTACCGGCTCCGTACCAAGGCGTCCGGCATGGACCACGGAAGGCGATAATACAGGCACGACTGGCGGAATTCCAGTTTAATTGCAAGAAAATGCCAAAAAATGTAACTCTATTATTCGAAGCGTTGGTTATGGTTCCTTGGGTAGTATTTGGTGTCCCGAAAAAATATTATGCGATTCGGTACTGGCTCCGTACCAAGGCGTCCGACCTGGGCCATGGCAGGCGATAATACAGGCTTGAGTGGCGAAATTCCAGTTTAATTTCCATAAAATGCCAAAAAATGTAACTTGATCATTTTGATGCGTTAGTTATCGTTCCTTGGGTCATATTTTATGTCCCAGAGAAATATCATGCGATCCGGTACCGGCTCCGTACCAAGGCTTCCGACCGGGACCATGGAAGGCAATAATACAGGCACGACTGGAGGAATTCCAGTTCAATTGCCATAAAATACAAAAAAATGTAACATGATCATTTCGAAGCATTGGTTATGGTTCCTTGGGTCGTTTTTGATGTCCCGTACAAATATCATGTGATCCGGTACCGGCTACATAGCAAGGAAAAAAAAGGCGTCCGACTTGGACCACGGCAAGCGATAATACAGGCACGACTGGCGAAATTCCAGTTTAATTGCCATTAAATGCCAAAAAATGTAACTTGATCATTTTGAAGCGTTGGTTATGGTTCCTTAGGTCGTACTTGATATCTCGGAAAAATATCATGCGATCCAGTGCCGGCTCCGTACCAAGGCGTCCGGCCTGGACCATGTCAAGCGATAATACAGGCACGACTGGCGTAATTCCAGTTTAATTGCCTTAAAATGCCAAAAAATGTAACTTGATCATTTCGAAGCGTTAGTTATGGTTCCTTGGGTCGTTTTTGATGTCCTAGAAAATATCACGCAATCCGCTACCGGCTTTGTACAAAGGCGTCCGGCCGGGATCATGGCAGGTGATAATACAGGCACGATTGGAAGAATTCCAGTTTAATGACCATAAAATGCAAAAAAAAATGTAACGTGATCATTTAGAAGTGTTGGTTACGGTTCCTTGTGTCGTATTTTATGTCCCGGACAAATATCATGCGATCCGATACTGACTACGTACCAAGGCATACGGCCTGGACCACGAGAGGCGATAATACAGGCACGACTGGCGGAATTCCAGTTTAATTACCATAAAATGCTAAACTATTTAACTTGATCATTTCGAGGTGTTGGTTATGGTTCTTTGGGTGGTATTTGATGTCCCGAACAAATATCATGTGATCCGGTACCGGCTTCGTACCAAGGCATTCGGCCTGGACCATGGCAGGCGATAATACAGGCACAACTGGCGTAATTCCAGTTTAATTGCCTTAAAATGCCAAAAAATGTAACTTGATAAGCGTTAGTTATGGTTCCTTGGGTCATTTATGATGTCCCGAAAAAATATCACGCAATCCGGTACCGGCTCTGTACAAAGGCGTCCGGCCGGGACCATGGCAGGCGATAATACAGGCACGATTGGAGTAATTCCCGTTTAATTACCATAAAATGCAAAAAAAATGTAACGTGACCATTTCGAAGTGTTGGTTACGGTTCCTTGTGTCGTATTTTATGTCCCGGACAAATATCATGCAATCCGATACAGACAACGTACCAAGGCATACGGCCTGGACCATGGCAGGCGATAATACAGGCACGACTGGCGGAATTCCAGTTTAATTGCGATAAAATGCACAAAAAAAGTAACGTGATCATTTCGAAGCATTGATTATGGTTCTTTAGGTCGTGTATGATTTCCCGGACAAATATCATGTGATCCGATACCGACTACGTACCAAGGCGTCCGTCCTGGACCACGGTAGAAGATAATACAGGCACGACTGGCGGAATTCCAGCTTAATTGCCATAAACTGCCAAAAAATATAACTTGATCATTTCGAAGCATTGGTTATGAATCCTTAGGTCGTACTTGTTATCCTGGAAAAATATCATGCGATCCGGTGCCGGCTCCCATACCAAGGCGTCCGGCCTAGACCATGTCAAGCGATAATGCATGCACGACTGGCGTAATTCAAGTTTTGATTGCCTTAAAATGCCAAAAAATGTAACTTGATCATTTCGAAGCATTAGTTATGGTTCCTTGGGTCGTTTTTGATGTCCAAGAAAATATCACGCGATCCGGTACCGGCTCTGTACAAAGGCGTCCGGCCGGGACCATGGCAGGCGATAATACATGCACGATTGGAGGAATATCAGTTTAATTACCATAAAATGCAAAAAAAATATAACATGATCATTTCGAAGCATTGGTTACGTTTCCTTGTGTCATATTTTATGTCCCGGACAAATATCATGTGATCCGATACCGACTACGTACCAAGGCATACGGCCTGGACCACGAGAGGCGATAATACAGGCACCACTGTCAGAATTCCAGTTTAATTGCAAAAATGCCAAAAAATGTAACTTGATCATTTCGAAGTGTTCGTTATGGTTCTTTGGGTCGTATTTGATGTCCCGAAAAAATATCATGCGATCCGGTACCGGCTTCGTACCAAGGCATTCAGCCTGGACCATGGCAGGCGATAATACAGGTACGACCGGCGTAATTCCAGTTTAATTGCAAAAATGCCAAAAAATGTAACTTGATCATTTCGAAGCGTTAGTTATGGTTCCTTGGGTCGTTTTTGATGTCCCGGAAAAATATCACGCAATCCAGTACCGGCTCTGTACAAAGGCATCCGGCCGGGACCATGGCAGGCGATAATACAGGCACGATTGGAGGAATTCCAGTTTAATTACCATAAAATGCAAAAAAAATGTAACGTGATCATTTCGAAGTGTTGGTTATGGTTCCTTGTGTCGTATTTTATGTCCGAGACAAATATCATGTGATCCGATACCAACTACGTACCAAGGCATACGGCCTGGACCATGGCAGGCGATAATACAGGCACAACTGGCGGAGTTCCAGTTTAATTACGATAAAATGCACAAAAATAGTAACGTGATCATTTCGAAGCATTGATTATGGTTCTTTGGGTCGTGTTTGATTTCCCGGACAAATATCATGCGATCCGATACCGACTACGTACCAAGGCGTCCGTCCTGGACCACGATAGGAGATAATACAGGCACGATTGGAGGAATTCCAATTTATTTACCATAAAATGCAAAACAAATGTAATGTAATCATTTCGAAGCGTTGGTTACGGTTCCTTGGGTCGTATTTGATGTCCCGGACAAATATCAAGCGATCTGATAGCGACTACGTATCAAGGCATACGGCCCGGACCACGAGAGGCGATAATACAAGCACCACTAGCGGAATTCCAGTTTAATTGCCAGAAAATGCCAAAAAAATGTAACTTAATCATTTCGAAGCGTTGGTTATGGTTCCTTGGGTAGTATTTGATGTCCCGAAAAAATATTATGTGATCCGGTACTGGCTCTGTACCAAGGCGTCCGGCCTGGACCATGGCAGGCGATAATACAGGCACGACTGGCTGAATTCCAGTTTAATTGCCATAAAATGTAACTTGAGCATTTTGAAGCGTTAGTTATGGTTACTTGGGTCGTATTTGATGTTACGGAAAAACATCATGCGATCCGGTACCTGCTCCATACCAAGGCATCCGGCCGGGACCATGGCAGGCGATAATACAGACAACACTGGAGAAATTCCTATTTAATTGCCATAAAATGCCAAAAAATTTAACTTGATCATTTCGAAGAGTTGGTTATGGTTCCTTGGGTCGTATTTGATGTCCTGGCTAAATATCATGCGATTTGGTGCCGGCTCCGTACCAAGGCGTCCCGCCTTGACCATGGCAGGTGATAATACAGGCACGACTGGCAGAATTCCAGTTTAATTGCGATAAAATGCACAAAAAAGTAACATGATCATTTCGAAGCGTTGATTATGGTTCTTTGGGTCGTGTTTGATTTCCCGGACAAATAACATCCGATCCGATACCGAATACGTACAAAGGCGTCCGTCCTGGACCATGGTAGGAGATAATACACGCACGACATGCGGAATTCGAGTTTAATTGCCATAAAATGCCAAAAATGTAACTTGATCATTACGAAGCATTGTTTATGGTTCCTTGGGTAGTATTTGATGTCCCGGAAAAATATCATTAGATCCGGTACCGGCTCCATACCAAAGCGTCCGGCCTGGACCATGGTAGGCGATAATATAGGCACCACTGGCGGAATTCCAGTTTGATTGCCATAAAATGCCAAAAAATATAACTTGATCATTTCTAAGAGTTAGTTATGGTTCGTTGGGTCATATTTGATGTATCGGAAAAATAGCATGCGATTCCGTACCGGCTCCGTACCAAGGCGTCAGACTTGGACCATGGGAGGCGATAATACAGGCATGATAGGCGAAATTCCAGTTTATTTGCCATAAAATGCCAAAAAATGTAACTTTATCATTTCGAAGCGTTAGTTATGGTTCCTTGTGTCATATTTGATGTCTCAGACAAATATCATGCCATCCGGTACCGGCTCCGTACAAAGGCGTTCGGCCTCGACCATGACAGGCGATAATACAGGCACATCTGGCGGAATTCCTAATTAATTGCCATAAACTGCCAAACAATGTAACTTGATCATTTCAAAGCGTTGGTTATGGTTTCTTGGGTCGTATTTTATGTCCCGGACAAATATCATGCGATCCGGTACTGGCTACGTATCAAGGCGTCTGGCCTGGACCATGGCAGGCGATAATACATGCACGACTAGCAGAATTAATTGCCATAAAATGCCAAAAAATTTAACTTGATCATTTCGAAGAGTTGGTTATAGTTCCTTGGGTCGTAATTGATGTCCTGGACAAATATCATGCGATCCGGTACCGGCTACCAAGGCGTCCGGCCTGGACCATGGCAAGCGATAATATAGGCACGACTAGCGGAATTCTAGTTTAATTGCTATACAATGACAATAAATGTAAATTGATCATTTTGAAGCGTTGGTCATGGTTCCTTGGGTCGTATTATGTCCCGCACAAATATCATGAAATCCGGTACCGTCTCTGTACCAAGGCGTTCGGCCTGGACCATGGCAAGCGATAATACATGCACGACTGGCGGAATTCCAGTTTAACTGCCATAAAATGCAAAAAATGCAACGTGATCATTCGAAGCGTTGGTTATGGTTCTTTGGGTTGTGTTTGATGTCCCGGAAAAATATCATGCGATTCGATACTGACTACGTACCAAGGCGTCCGACTTGGACCACGGGAGGCGATAATATTGGCACCACTGGTGGAATTCCAATTTAATTTCCAGAAATAACAAAAAATGTAATTTGATGTCCCAAAAAAATATTATGCGATCCGGTACTGGCTCCGTACCAAGGCGTCCGGCCTGGACCATAGCAGGCGATAATACAGACACGACTGGCGGAATTCCAGTTTAATTGCCATAACATGCCAAAAATGTAACTTTATCATTTTGAAGCATTAGTTATGGTTCCTTGGATCGTATTTGATGTCCCGGAAAAATATCATGTGATCCGGTACCGGCTCCGTACCAAGGCATCCAGCCGGGACCATGGCAGGCGATAATACAGGCATGACTGGAGGAATTCCAGTTAAATTACCATAAAATGCAAAAAAATGTAATGTGATCATTTTGAAGCGTTGGTTATGGTTCCTTGGGTCGTATTTGATATCCCGAAAAATATCAAGCGATCCAGTCATAGCTCTGTAGCAAGGCGTCCGGCTTGGACCATGGCAGTTGATAATAAAGGCACGACTGGCGGAATTCTAGTTTAATTGCCATAAAATGCCAAAAAATATAACTTGCTAATTTCGAAGCGTTAGTTATGGTTCCTTGGGTCGTATTTGATATCCCGGAAAAATATCATGCGATCCGATACCGGCTCCGTACCAAGGAATCCGGCCTGGACCATGGCATGCGCTAATACAAGCACGATTAGCGGAATTCCTAATTTATTGCAAGAAAATGCTAAAAATGAAAATTGATCATTTCGAAGTATTGGTTATGGTTCCTTAGGTCATATTGATTTACCGGACAAATATTATATGATCCGGTACCGTCTCTGTACCAAGGCGTCCGGCCTGGACCATGGCAGGCGATAATACAGGCACGATTGGCGGAATTCGAGTTTAATTGCTATAAAATGCCAAAAAATGTAACATGATCATTTCGAAGTGTTGGTTATAGTTCCTTGGGTAGTATTTGATGTTCCGAACAAATATCATGCAATCTGGTACCGGCTCCCTACCAAGGCAACCGGCATGGACCATGGAAGGCGATAATACATGCAGGACGGGCGGAATTCACATTTAATTGCCATAAAATGCCAAAAAATGTAACTTGATCAATTTGAAGCGTTGTTTATCGTTCCTTGGGTCGTATTTGATGTCCCGGACAAATATCATGCGATCCGGTACCGGCTCTGTACCAAGGCGTCAGGCCTGGACCATGGTAGGCAATACTATAGGCACGACTTGCGGAATTCTAGTTTAATTGCCATAAAATGCCAAAAAATGTACCTTGATTATTACGAAGCATTGGTGATGGTTCCTTGGGTTGTATTTGCTGTCCCGCACTAATATCATGCGATCCGGTACCGACTCTATACCAAGGCGTCCGGCCTGTACCATGGCAGGCGATAATACAGGCACGACTGGCGGAATTCCAGTTTAATTGCCATAAAATGCCAAAAAATGTAACTTGATGATTTCGAAGCATTGGTTACAGTTCCTTGGGTCGTATTTGATGTCCCGTAAAAATATCACACGATCCGGTACCGGCTCAGTACCAAGGCGTCCGACCTGGACCATGGCAGGCGATAATACAGGCACGACTAGCAGAATTGCAGGTTAATTGCCATAAAATGCCGAAAAATCTAACTTGATATTTTCGAAGCGTTAGTTATGGTTTCTTTGGTCGTATTTGATTTCCCGGACAAATATCATGCGATCCGAAACCGGCTCCGTACCAAGGCGTCCGACCGGGACATGGCAGACATAAATACAGGCACGACTGGCGGAATTCTAGTTTAATTGTCATAAAATGCCAAAAAATGTAACTTGATCATTTCGAAGTGTTGGTTATGGTTCCTTGGGTCATATTAGATGTCCCGGAAAAATATCATGCAATCCGGTACCGGATCCGTACGATGGCGCCCGGCCAGGACCATAGGAGGCGATAATAACAACTGGCGAAATTCCAGTTTAATTGCCATAAAATGCCAAAAAATGAAACTTTAACATTTCGAAGTGTTAGTTATGGTTCCTTGGGTTGTATTTGATGTCCCAGAAAAATATCATGCGATCCGGTACCGGCTCCGTACCAAGGCGTCCGACCTGAACCATGGCAGGCGATAAAACATGCACGACTGGCGGAATTCCTATTTAATTGCCAGAAAATACCAAAAAATGTAACTTGATCATTTCGAAGCGTTGGTTATTGTTTCTTGGGTCGTATTTGATGTCTAAGAAAAATATCATGCGATCCAGTACCGGTTTCGTACCAAGGCGTCCGGCCTGGACTATAGCAGGCGATAATACAGGCACGACTGGCGGAATTCAAGTTTAATTGCCATAAAATGCCTAAAAATGTAACATGATCATTTCAAAGTGTTGCTTATAGTTCCTTGGGTAGTATTTGATGTCCCGAACAAATATCAAATGATCTGGTACTAGCTCCGTAACAAGTCTTCCGGCTTGGACCATGGCAGGCGATAATACATGCAGGACTGGCGGAATTCCAATTTAATTGCCATAAAATGCAAAAAAATATAACTTTATCATTTCGGAACGTTGGTTATTGTTCCTTGGGTCTTATTTGATGTCCCATACAAATATCATGCGATCCGGTGTCGGCTCCGTACCAAGGCGTCAGGCCTGGACCATGGCAGGCGATAAGACAGGCACGACTGGCGGAATTCCAGTTTAATTGGCATAAAATGCCAAAATTTGTAACTTGATCATTTCGAAGCAATGTTTATGGTTCCTTGGGTCGTATTTGATGTCCTAGAGAAATATCATGCGATCTGGTACCGGCTCCGTACCAAGGCGTCCGGCCTAGACCATGGCAGGCGATAATACAGGCACGACTGGCGGAATTCCAATTTAATTGCCATAAAATTCCAAAAAATGTGAAGTGATCATTTTGAAGCATTTGTTATGGTTCCTTGGGTCGTATTTGATGTCCCGGAAAAATATCATGTGATCCGGTATCGAATCCGTACCAAGGCGCCCGACCAGGACCATGGCAGGCGATAATACAAGCACGATTGGCAGAATTCTAGTTTAATTGCCATAGAATGCTAAAAATTGTAACTTGATTACTTCGAAGCATTGGTTATGGTTCCTTGGGTCGTATTTGATGTCTCGGAGAAACATCATGCGATCCGGTACCGGCTCCGTACCAAGGCGTCTGGCCTGGACCATTGTAGGCGATAATACAGGCACAACTGGCGGAATTCCTGTTTAATTGCCATAAAATACCAAAAAATGTAAATTGATCATTTCAAAGCATTGGTTATGGTTCCTTGGGTCGTATTTTATGTCCAAGACAAAGATCACGACATCCGGTATCGGCTCCATACCAAGGCGTCCGACTTGGACCATGGCATGCGATAATACAGGCACGACTAGCGCAAGTCCAGTTTAATTGCCATAAAATGTAACGTGATCATTTTGAAACGTTGGTTATGGTTCCTTGGGTCGTATTTGATGTCTCTGAAAAATATCATGCGATCTGGTAACGGCTCCGTACTAAGGAGTCCGACCTGGACCATGGCAGGCGATAATACAGGCACGACTGGCGGAATTCCAGTTTCATTGCCATAAAATGACAAAAAAGTAACTTGATCATTTTGAAGCATTGGTTATGGTTCCTAAGGTCGTATTTGATGTCCCGGACAAATATAATGAGATCCGGTACTGGCTCCGTACCAAGGCGTCCGGCCTGGAACATGGCAGGCGATGATACAGGCACGACTAGCAGAATTCCAGTTTAATTTCCATAAAATTCCAAAAAATGTAACTTAATCATTTTGAAGCGTTGGTTATGGTTCCTTGGGTCGTATTTGATGTCCCGGACAAATATCATGCGATCCGGTACCGGTTCCGTACCAAAGCGTCCAGCCTGGACCATGGCAAGCGATACTTCAGGCACGATTGGTGGAATTCTAGTTTTATTGCCATAAAACGCCAAAAAATCTAATTTGATCATTTCGAAGCGTTGGTTATGGTTCCATAGGTCTTATTTGATGTCCCGGACAAATATCATGCGATCCGGTACCGGCATCGTACCAAGGCGTCCGGCCTGGACCATGGCAGGCGATAATACAGGCAAGACTGGCGGAATTCTAGTTTCATTGCCATATAATGCAAAAAAAATTTCTTGATCATTTCTAAGCGTTGGTTATGGTTCCTTGGGTCGTATTTGATGTCCCAGAAAAATATCATGCGATCCGGTACCGGCTCTGTACCAAGGCGGCCGACCTGGACCATGGCAGGCGATAATACAGGCACGACTAACGAAATTCCAGTTTAATTGCCATAAAATGCTAAAAAATGTAACTTCACCATTTCGAAGTGTTAGTTATGGTTCCTTGTGTCGTATTTAATGTCCTAGGCAAATATCATGGGATCCGGTACAGGCTCCGTACCAAGGCGTTTGGCCTGGACCATGGCAGGCGATAATACAGGCACGACTGGCGGAATTGCAGTTTAATTGCCATAAATGTTAAAAAGTGTAACTTGATCATTTCGAAGAGTTGGTTATGGTTCTTTGGGTTGTATTTGATGTCCCGGACAAATATCATGCGATCTGGTATTGAACCCGTACCAAGGCGTCCGGCCTGGACCATGATAGGCGATAATACACGCATGACTGGCAAAATTCCAGTTTAATTGCCATAAAATGCCAAAAATGTAACTTTAGCATTTCGAAGCGTTATTTATGGTTCCTTGTGTCATATTTGATGTCTCAGACAAATATCATGCCATCCGGTACCGGCTCTGTACAATGGCGTCTGACATGGACCATGGCAGGCGATAATATAGGCATGTCTGGCGAAATTCTGCATTAATTGCAGTAAAATGCCAAACAATGCAAATTGATCATTTCGAAGCGTTGGTTATGGTTCCTTGGGTCGTATTTGATGTTCCAAACAAATATCATGCGATCTGGTACCGGCTCCGTATCAAGGCGTCCGGCCTGGACCATGTCAGGCGATAATACAGACATGCATGGCGGAATTCCAGTTTAATTGCCATAAAATGCCAAAAACTGTAACTTGATCATTTTGAAGCGTTGGTTATGGTTCCTTGGGTCGTATTTGATGTTCCAAACAAATATCATGCGATCTGGTATTGAACCCGTACCAAGGCGTCCGGCCTGGACCATGGCAGGCGATAATACAGACATGCATGGCGGAATTCCAGTTTAATTGCCATAAAATGCCAAAAACTGTAACTTGATCATTTTGAAGCGTTGGTTATAGTTCCTTGGATCGTATTTGAAGTCCCGGACAAATATTATGCGATCCGTTACCGTCTTCGTGCCAAGCCGTCCGGCCTGGACCATGGCAGGCGATAATACAGGCACGATTGGCGAAATTCCAATTTAACTACCATAAAACGCAAAAAAATGTAATGTGATCATTTCGAAGCATTGGTTATTGTTCTTTGGGTCGTGTTTGATTTCCCGGACAAATATCATGAGATCCGAAACCGACTACGTACCAAGGCGTCATGCCTGGACAACGGGAGGAGATAATACAAGCACGACTGGTGGAATTCCCGTATAATTGCCAGAAAATGCCAAAAAAGTAACTCGATCATTTCGAACCGTTGGTTATGGTTCCTTGGGTAGTATTTGATGTCCCAAAAAAATATTATGCGATCTAGTACTGGCTCCGTACCAAGGCGTCCGGCCTGGACCACGAAAGGCGATAATACCGGCACGACTGGCGGAATTCCAGTTTAACTGCCATAAAATGCAAAAAAATGTAATGTGATCATTTCGATGCGTTGGTTATTGTTATTTGGGTCGTATTTGATTTCCCGGACAAATATCATGCAATCCGATACCGACTGGCAGAATTCCAGTTTAATTGCCTTAAAATTTCAAAAAATGTAACTTGTTCATTTCGAAGCGTTAGTTATGGTTACTTGGGTCGTATTTGATGTCCTGGAAAAATATCATGTGATCCGGTACCGACTCCGTACCAAAGCGTCCGGTCGGGACCATGGCAGGCGATAATACAGGCACGACTTGCGGAATTGCTGTTTAACAACCTTAAAATGCAAAAAAATGTAACAAGATCATTTCTAAGCATTGGTTATGGTTATTTGGGTCGTGTTTGATCTCCCAAACAAATATCATGCGATCCGATACCGACTATGTACCAAGGCGTCCGGCCTGGACCATGGCAGGCGATAATACAGGCACAACTGGCGGAATTCCAGTTTAATTGCCATAAAATCCAATAAAAATGTAACGTGATCATTTCGAAGCATTGGTTACGGTTCCTTGGATCGTATTAGATTCCCCAGACAAATATCCTGCGATCCGGTACCGGCTCCGTACCAAGGCGTCCGGCCTGGACCATGGCAGGCGATAATAACGACTAGCGAAATTCTAGTTTAATTGCTATAACATGCCATAAAATATAACTTGATCATTTCGAAGCGTTATATATGGTTCCTTCAGTTGTATTTGATGTCCCCGACATATATCATGCGATCCGGTACCGGCTCCGTACCAAGGCGTCCGGCATGGACCATGGCAGACGATAATACAAGCACGATTAGCGGAATTCCTAATTTATTGCAAGAAAATGCCAAAAATGAAAATTGATCATTTCGAAGTATTGGTTATGGTTCCTTAGGTCATATTGATTTACCGGACAAATATTATGCGATCCGGTACCGGCTCTGTACCAAGGAGTCCGGCCTGGACCATGGCAGGCGATAATACAGGCACAATTGGCGGAATTCGAGTTTAATTGCTATAAAATGCCAAAAAATGTAACATGATCATTTCGAAGTGTTGGTTATAGTTCCTTGGGTAGTATTTGATGTCCCGAACAAATATCATGCTATCTGGTACCGGCTCCCTACCAAGGCATCCGGCATGGACCATGGCAGCCGATAATACATGCAGGACGGGCGGAATTCACATTTAATTACCATAAAATGCCAAAAAATGTAACTTGATCATTTCGAAGCGTTGGTTATCGTTCCTTGGGTCGTATTTGATGTCCCGGAAAAATATCACGCGATCCGGTACCGGCTCTGTACCAAGGCGTCAGGCCTAGACCATGGCAGGCGATAATACAGGCACGACTTGCAGAATTCTAGTTTAATTGCCATAAAATGCCCAAAAATGTAACTTGACCATTACGAAGCATTGGTGATGGTTCCTTGGGTCATATTTGCTTTCCCGGAATAATATCATGCGATCCAGTACCGGCTCCATACCAAGGCGTCAGACCTGGACCATGGCAGGCGATAATACAAGCACGACTGGCGGAATTCCAGTTTAATTGCCATAAAATGCCAAAAAATGTAACTTGATCATTTCGAAGCATTGGTTACAGTTCCTTGGGTCGTATTTGATGTCTCGTACAAATATCACGCGATCCGGTACCGACTCAGTACCAAGGCTTCCGACCTGGACCATGGCAGGCGATAATACAGGCACGACTAGCAGAACTCCAGGTTAATTGCCATAAAATGCCGAAAAATGTAACTTGATCATTTCGAAGCGTTAATTATGGTTCCTTTGGTCGTATTTGATGTCCTGGACAAATATCATGCGATCCGAAACCGGCTCCGTACTAAGGCGTCCGACCGGGACCATGGCAGAAGTAAATACAAGCACGATTGGCGAAATTCCAGATTAATTGTCATAAAATGCCAAAAAATGTAACTTGATCATTTCGAAGCGTTGTTTATGGTTCCTTGGGTCGTATTAGATGTCCCGGATAAATATCATGCAATCCGATACCGGCTCCGTACGAAGGCGTCCGGCCAGGACCATAGGAGGCGATAATAATGACTGGCGAAATTCCAGTTTAATTGCCATAAAATGCCAAAAAATGTAACTTTAACATTTCGAAGCGTTAGTTATGGTTCCTTGGGTTGTATTTGATGTCCCATAAAAATATCATGCGATTCGGTACCGGCTCCGTACCAAGGCATCCGACCTGGACCATGGCAGGCGATAAAACATGCACGATTGGCGGAATTCCTGTTTAATTTCCAGAAAATGCCAAAAAATGTAGCTTGATCATTTCGAAGCGTTGGTTATTGTTTCTTGGGTCGTATTTGATGTCTCGGACAAATATCATGCGATCCAGTACTGGCTTCGTACCAAGGCGTCCGGCCTGGACTATCGAAGTGTTGGTTATAGTTTCTTGGATACTATTTTATGTCCCGAACAAATATCAAATGATCTGGTACCGGCTCCGTACCAATTCTTCCGCTTGGACCATGGCAGGCGATAATACATGCAGGCTTGGCGGAATTCAAATTTAATTGCCATAAAATGCCAAAAAATATAACTTGATCATTTCGAAACGTTGGTTATTGTTCCTTGGGTCTTATTTGATGTCCCGGACATATCATGTGATCCGGTGTCGGCTCCGTACCAAGGCGTCAGGCCTGGACCATGGCAGACGATAAGACAGGCACGACTGGCGGAATTCCAGTTTAATTTCCATAAAATGCCAAAAGATGTAACTTGATCATTTCGAAACGTTGGTTATTGTTCCTTGGGTCTTATTTGATGTCCCGGACATATCATGTGATCCGGTGTCGGCTCCGTACCAAGGCGTCAGGCCTGGACCATGGCAGACGATAAGACAGGCACGACTGGCGGAATTCCAGTTTAATTTCCATAAAATGCCAAAAGATGTAACTTGATCATTTCGAAACGTTGGTTATTGTTCCTTGGGTCTTATTTGATGTCCCGGACATATCATGTGATCCGGTGTCGGCTCCGTACCAAGGCGTCTGGCTGGACCATGGCAGGCGATAATATAAGCACGACTGGCAGAATTCCAGTTTAATTGCCATAAAATGCCAAAAATTGTAACTTGATCATTTCGAAGCATTGGTTATGGTTCCTTGGTCATATTTGATGTCCTAGAGAAATATAATGCGATCCGGTACCGGCTCCGTACCAAGGCGTCTGGCTGGACCATGGCAGGCGATAATATAAGCACGACTGGCAGAATTCCAGTTTAATTGCCATAAAATTCATAAAATTTAAAGTGATCATTTCGAAGAGTTGGTTATGGTTCTTTGGGTAGTATTTGATGTCCCGAAAAAATATCATGTGATCAGGTATCGAATCCGTACCAAGGCGCCCGACCTGGACCATGGTAGGCGTAATACAGGCACGACTGGAGGAATTCCAGTTTAATTGCCATAAAATGCTAAAAATTGTAACTTGATTATTACGAAGCATTGGTTATGGTTCCTTGGGTCGTATTTGATGTCCCGGAGAAATATCATGTGATCCGGTACCGCCTCCGTACCAAGGCGTCTGGCCTGGACCATTGTAGGCGATAATACAGGCACAACTGGCGGAATTCCAGTTTAATTGCCATAAAATACCAAAAAATGTAAATTGATCATTTCGAAGCGTTAGTTATGGTTCCTTGGGTCGTATTTGATGTCCCAAACAATATCATGCGATCCAGTACCAGCTCTGTACCAAGGCGTCTTGCCTGGACCATGGCAGGCGATAATACAGGCACGACTTGTGCAAGTCCAGTTTAATTGCCATAAAATGCCAAAAAATGTAACGTGATCATTTTGAAACGTTGGTTATGGTTCCTTGGGTCATATTTGATGTCTCGGACAAATATCATGCGATCTGGTAACGGCTCCGTATTAAGGAGTCCGGTCTGGACCATGGCAGGCGATAATACATGCACGACTAGCGGAATTCCAGTTTTATTGCCATAAAATGCCAAAAATGTGTAACGTGATTATATCGAAGCGTTGGTTATGGATCCTTGGGTCGTATTTGATGTCACGGACAAATATCATGCGATCCAGTACCGGCTACGTAATAAGGCGTCCGGCCTGGACCATGGCAGGCGATAGTACAGGCACGACTAGCGAAATTCCAGTTTAATTGCCATAAAATGCCAAAAAAATGTAACTTAATCATTTCAAAGAGTTGGTTATGGTTCCTTGGGTCGTATTTGATGTCCCGGACAAATATCATGTGATTCGGTATCATCTCCGTACCAAGGCGTCCAGCCTGGACCAAGGCAGGCGATAATAGAAGCACGATTGACGGAATTCCAGTTTAATTGCCATAAAATGCAAAAAAAATTAACTTGATCATTTAGAAGCGTTAGTTATGGTTCCTGGTTTCGTATTTGATGTCCCGGACAAATATCATGGGATCCGGTACAGGCTCCGTACCAAGGCGTTTGGCCTGGACCATGGCAGGCGATAATACAGGCACGACTGGCAGAATTGTAGTTTAATTGCCNAGCGTCCGGCCTGGACCATGACAGGCGATAATACAAGCATGACTGGCGGAATTCCAGTTTAATTACCAGAAAATGCCAAAAATGTAACTTTAGCATTTCGAAGCGTTAGTTATGGTTCCTTGTGTCATATTTGATGTCTCGGACAAATATCATGCCATCCGGTACTGGCTCCATACAATGGCGTCCGGCATGGACCATGGCAGGCGATAATATAGGCATGTCTGGCGAAATTCCACATTAATTGCAGTAAAATGCCAAACAATGTAACTTGATCATTTCGAAGCGTTGGTTATGGTTCCTTGGGTCATATTTGATGTTCCAGACAAATATCATGCGATCCGGTACCGGCTCCGTATCAAGGCGTCCGGCCTGGACCATGGCAGGCGATAATACAGACACGCATGGCGGAATTCCAGTTTAATTGCCATAAAATGCCAAAAAATGTAACTTGATCATTTTGAAGCGTTGGTTATAGTTCCTTGGGTCGTATTTGATGCTCCAGACAAATATCATGCGATGCGGTACCGGCTCCGTATCAAGGCATCCGGCCTGGACCATGGTAGGCGATAATACAGACACGTATGGCGGAATTCCTGTTTAATTGCCATAAAATGCTAAAAAATGTAACTTGATCATTTTGAAGCGTTGGTTATAATTCCTTGGGTCGTATTTGATGTCCCGGACAAATATCATGCGATCTGGTACCGTCTTCGTACCAAGCCGTCCTGCCTGGACCATGGCAGGCGATAATACAGGCACGATTGGCGGAATTCCAGTTTAATTACCATAAAATGCAAAAAATGTAACGTGATCATTTCGAAGCCTTGGTTATGGTTCTTTGGGTCGTGTTTGATTTCCCGGACAAATATCATGAGATCCGATGCCGACTACGTACCAAGGCGTCCGACCTGGACAATGGGAGGAGATAATACAAGCACGACTGGCGGAATTCTAGTTTAATTGCAAGAAAATGCCAAAAAAAGTAACTCGATCATTTCGAAGCGTTGGTTATGGTTCCTTGGGTAGTATTTGATGTCCAAAAAAATTATTATGCGATCTGGTACTGGCTCCGTACCAAGGCGTCCGACCTGGACCATGGAAGGCGATAATACCGGCACGACTGGCGGAATTCCAGTTTAACTGCCGTAAAATGAAAAAAAATGTAATGTGATTATTTCGATGCGTTGGTTATGGTTATTTGTGTCGTATTTGATATCTCGGACAAATATCATGCAATCCGGTACCAGCTCCGTACTAGGGCGTCCGACCTGGACCATGGGAATCGAAAATACAGGCACGACTGGCGGAATTCCAGTTTATTTGCCTTAAAATTTCAAAAAATGTAACTTGATCATTTCGAAGCATTAGTTATGGTTCCTTCGGTCGTATTTGATGTCCCGAAAAAATATCATGTGATCCGGTATTGTCTCCGTACCAAAGCATCCGGTCGGGACCATGGTAGGCGATAATACAGGCACGACTGGCGGAATTCCTGTTTAACAGCCATAAAATGCAAAAAAATGTAACGAGATCATTTCGAAGCATTGGTTATGGTTCTTTGGGTCGTGTTTGATTTCCCAAAAAAATATCATGCGATCTGATACCGACTATGTACCAAGGCGTCCGGCCTGGACCACGGGAGGCGATAATGTAGGCACGACTGGTGGAATTCCAGTTTAATTGCCAGAAAATGCCAAAAAATGTAACTTGATCATTTCGAAGTGTTGGTTATGGTTTCTTGGGTAGTATTTGGTGTCCCGAAAAAATATTATGCGATCTGGTACTGGCTCTGTACCAAGGCGTCCGACCTAGGCCATGGCAGGCGATAATATAGGCACGACTGACGGAATTCCAGTTTAATTGTCATAAAATGCCAAAAAATGTAACTTGATCATTTTGAAGCATTAGTTATGGTTCCTTGGGTCGTATTTTATGTCCCGGAGAAATATCATGCGATCCGATACCGGCTCCGTACCAAGGCATCCGGCCGGGACCATGGCAGGCGATTATACAGGCACGATTGGAGGAATTCTAGTTCAATTGCCATAAAATGCATAAAAAATGTAACATGATCATTTCGAAGCGTTGGTTATGGTTCCTTGGGTCATATTTGATGTCCCGTACAAATATCATGCGACCCAGTACCGGCTACATACCAAGGAAAAAAAGGCGTCCGACCTGGACCTCGGCAGGCGATAATACAGGCACGACTGGCGGAATTCTAGTTTAATTGCCATAAAATGCCAAAAAATGTAACTTGATCATTTCGAAGCATTGGTTATGGTTCCTTTGGTCGTACTTGATTCCCCGAATAAATATCATGCGATCCCATGCCAGCTCCGTACCAAGGCGTCCGGCCTGGACCATGTCAAGCGATAATACAGGCACGACTGGCGTAATTCCAGTTTAGTTGCCTTAAAATGCTAAAAAATGTAAATTGATCATTTCGAAGCATTATTTATGGTTCCTTGGGTCGTTTTTGATATCCCGGAAAAATATCATGCGATCCGGTACCGGCTCTGTACCAAGTCGTCCGGCCGGGACCATGGCATGCGATAATACAGGCACCACTGGCGGAATTCCAGTTTAATTGCCAGAAAATGCCAAAAATGTGACTTGATCATTTCGAAGCATTGGTTATGGTTCCTGGGGTCGTATTGGATGCACCATACAAATATCATGCGATCCGGTACCGTCTTCGTACCAAGGCGTCCGGCCTCGACCATGGCAGGCAACAATAACGACTAGCGAAATTCCAGTCTAATTGCCATAACATGCCATAAAATGTAACTTGATCATTTCGAAGCATTAGATATGGTACACGATAATACAGTATCGGCTCCGTACCAAGGCGTCCGGCCTGGACCATGGTACACGATAATACAGGCACGATTAGCGGAATTCCTTTTTTATTGCCAGAAAATGCCAAAAATGTAAATTGATCATTTCGAAGTATTGGTTATGGTTCCTTAGGTCGTATTGATTTACCGGACAAATATTATGCGATCTGGTACCAGCTCTGTACCAAGGCGTCCTGCCTGGGCCATGGCAGGCGATAATACAGGCACGACTGGCGGAATTCCAGTTTAACTGCCATGAAATGCAAAAAAAATGTAACGTGATCATTTCGAAGTGTTGGTTTTGGTTCCTTGGGTCGTGTTTGATGTCCCAAACAAATATAATGTGATCCGATACCGGCTCCGTACCAAGGCGTCCGACCTGGACCATGGCCGCGATAAAACAAGCACAACTGGTGAAATTCCTGTTTAATTGCCAGAAAATGCCAAAAAATATAACTTGATCATTTCGAAGCGTTGGTTATGGTTCTTTGGGTCGTATTTTCTGTCCCGGACTAATATCATGCGATCCGATACCGGCTCCGTACCAAGGCGTCCGGCATGGACCATGGCAGGCGATAGTACATGCAGGACTGGCGGAATTCCAATTTAATTGCCATAATATGCAAAAAAAAGTAACTTGATCATTTCGAAATGTTGGTTATGGTTCCTTGGTCTTATTTGATGTCCCGGAAAAATATCATGCGATCTGGTATAGGCTCCGTACCAAGGCGTTAGGCCTGGACCATGGCAGGCGATAATACATGCACGACTGGCGGAATTCCACTTTAATTGCCATAAAATGCCAAAAAATGTAACTTGATCATTTCGAAGCATTGGTTATGGTTCTTTGGTCGTATTTTCTGTCCTAGACTAATATCATGAAATCCGGTACCGGCTCCGTACCAAGGCGTCCGGCCTAGACCATGGCTGGCGATAATACAGGCACGACTGGCGGAATTCCAGTTTAACTGCCGTAAAATGCCAAAAAATGTAACCTGATCATTTTGAAGCATTAGTTATGGTTCCTTGGGTCGTATTTTATGTCCCGGAGAAATATCATGCTATCCGGTACCGGCTCCGTACAAGGGCATCTGGCCGGGACCATGGCAGGCGATTATACAGTGACGATCGGAGGAATTCCAGTTTAATTTCCATAAAATGCAAAAAAAATGTAACATGATCATTTTAAAGCGTTGGTTATGGTTCCTTGGGTCGATTTGATGTCCCGTACAAATATCATGCGACCCGGTACCGGCTACATACCAAGGAAAAAAAGGCGTCCGACCTGGACCACGGCAGGCGATAATACAGGCACGACTGGCGGAATTCCAGTTTAATTGCCATAAAATGCCAAAAAATGTAACTTGTTCATTTTGAAGTATTTGTTATGGTTCCTTTGGTCGTACTTGATTCCCCAGATAAATATCATGCGATCTCGTGCCGGCTCCGTACCAAGGCGTCCGGCCTGGACCATGTCAAGCGATAATACAGGCACGACTGGCGTAATTCCAGTTTAGTTGCCTTAAACTGCTAAAAAATGTAACTTGATCATTTCGAAGCGTTAGCTATGGTTCCTTGGGTCGATTTTGACGTCCCGGAAAAATATCATGCGATCCGGTACCGGCTCTGTACCAAGGCGTCCGGCCGAGACCATGGCATGCGATAATACATGCACGATTGGAGGAATTCCAGTTTAATTACCATAAAATTCAAAAAAATGTAATGTGATCATTTCGAAGCGTTGGTTACAGTTCCTTGGGTCGGATTTGATGTCCCAGACAAATATCATGCGATCCGATACTGACTACGTACCAAGGCATTCGCCCTGGAGCACGAGAGGCGAAAATACAAGCACCACTTGCGGAATTCCAGTTTAATTGCCAGAAAATGCCAAAAATGTAACTTGATCATTTTGAAGCATTGGTTATGGTTCCTTGGGTCGTATTGGATGCGCTAGACAAATATCATACGATCCGGTACCGGCTCCGTACCAAGGCGTCTGGCCTGGACCATGGCAGGCAATAATAACGACTAACAAAATTCCAGTTTAATTGCCATAACACGCCATAAAATGTAACTTGATCATTTCGAAGCGCTAGATATGGTTCCTTGAATTGTATTTGATGTCCCGGACATATATCATGCGATCCGGTATCGGCTCCATACCAAGGCGTCCGGCCTGGACCATGGCAGACAATAATACAGGCACGATTAGCAGATTCCTGTTTTATTGCCAAAAAATGCCAAAAATGTAAATTCATCATTTCGAAGTATTGGTTATGGTTCCTTAGGTCGTACTGATTTACCGGACAAATATTATGCGATCCGGTACCGGCTCCGTACCAAGGCGTCCGGCCTGGGCCACGGCAGGCGATAATATAGGCATGACTGGCGGAATTCCAGTGTAACTGCCATAATGCAAAAAAAATCTAACGTGATCATTTCGAAGCGTTGGTTATGGTTCCTTGGGTCGTGTTTGATGTCCCGGACAAATATCATGCGATCCGATACCGGCTCCGTACCAAAGCATCCGACCTGGACCATGGCCGCGATAAAACATGCACGACTGGCGGAATTCCTGTTTAATTGCCAGAAAAGGCCAAAAATTGTAACTTGATCATTTCGAAGAGTTAGTTATGGTTCTTTGGGTCGTATTTTCTGTCCCGTACTAATATCATGTGATCCGGTAGCGGCTCCATACCAAGGCGTCTGGCATGGACCATGGCAGGCGATAATACAGGCCTGACTGGCGAAATTCCAGTTTAATTGCCATAAAATGCCAAAAATGTAACTTGATCATTTTGAAGCGTTGGTTATTGTTTCTTGGGTCGTATTTGATGTCCCGGACAAATATCATGCGATCCAGTACCGGCTTCGTACCAAGGTGTCCGGTCTGGACTATGGTAGGCGATAATACAGGCACGACTGGCGGAATTCCAGTTTAATTGCAATAAAATGCCTAAAAATGTAACTTGAACATTTCGAAGTGTTGGTTATAGTTCCTTGGGTACTATTTGATGTCCTGAACAAATATCATATGATCTTGTACCGACTCCATACCAAGGCTTCCCGGCTTGGACCATGGCAGGCGATAATACATGCAGGAGTGGCGGAATTCCAATTTAATTGCCATAAAATGCCAAAAAATGTAACTTGATCATTTCGAAACGTTGGTTATGGTTCCTTGGGTCTTATTTGATGTCCCGGAAAAACATCATGCGAACTCGTATCGGCTCCATACCAAGGCGTCAGGCCTGGACCATGGCAGGCGATAATACATGCACGACTGGCGGAATTCCAATTTAATTGCCATAAAATGCCAAAAAATGTAACTTGATCATTTCGAATCATTGGTTATGGTTCTTTGGGTCGTATTTTCTGTCCCGGACTAATATCATGCGATCCGGTACCGGCTCCGTACCAAGGCCTCCGGCCTAGACCATGACAGGCGATAATACAGGCACGACTGGAAGAATTCTAGTTTATTTGCCATAAAATTCCAAAAATTGCAACTAGATCATTCCGAAGCATTGGTTATGGTTCCTTGGGTCATATGTGATGAACTAGAGAAATATCATGCGATTCGGTGCCGACTCCGTACCAAGGTATCTGGCCTGGACCATGGCAGGCGATAATACATGCACGACTGGCGGAATTCCAGGTTTATTACCATAAAATTCCAAAAAATGTAAAGTGATCATTTCGAAGCGTTGGTTATTGTTCCTTGGGTCGTATTTGATGTCCCAGACAAATATCATGCGATCCGGTACCGGCTACGTACTAAGGCGTCCGGCATGGACCATGGCAGGCGATAATACAGGCACGACTCGCGGAATTCCAATTTAGTTTCCATAAAATGCCAAAAAATGTAACTTAATCAGTCAAAGCATTGGTTATGGTTCCTTGGGTCATATTTGATGTCTCGGACAAATATCATGCGATTCGGTACCAGCTCTGTACCAAGGCGTCCAGCCTGGACAAAGGCAGGCGATAATACAAGCACGATTGACGGAATTCCAGTTTAATTGCCATAAAATACCAAAAAATGTAAATTGATCATTTCAAAGCGTTAATTACGGTTCCTTGTGTCGTATTTGATGTCCCGGAAAAATATCATGTGATCCGGTACCGGCTTCGTACCAAGGCGTTCGGCCTGGACCATGGCAGGCGATAATACAAGCACGATTGACGGAATTCCAGTTTAATTGCCATAAAAGGCCAAAAATGTAATTTGATCATTTCGAAGCGTTGGTTATGGTTCTTTGGGTCCTATTTTATGTCCCGGACAAATATCATGCGATCCGGTACTGACTCCGTACCAAGGCGTCCGGCATGGACCATGACAGGCGATAATACAGGCATGACTGGCGGAATTCCAGTTTAATTGCCATAAAATGCCAAAAAATGTAACTTTATCATTTCGAAGCGTTAGTTATGGTTCCTTGTGTCATATTTGATTTCTCGGACAAATATCATGCCATCCGGTACCGGCTCCGTACAATGGCGTCCGGCCTGGACCATGGCAGGCGATAATACAGGCACGTTTGGCAGAATTCCAAATTAATTGCAATAAAATGCCAAACAATGTAACTTGATTATTTCGAAGAGTTGGTTATGGTTCCTTGGGTCGTATTTGATGTTCCGGAAAAATATCATGTGATCCGGTACCAGCCCCGTATCAAGGCGTCCGACCTGGATCATGGCAGGTGATAATACAGGCACGCATGGCAGAATTCAAGTTTAATTGCCATAAAATGCCAAAAAATGTAACTTGATCATTTCGAAGCATTGGTTATGGTTCTTTGGGTCGTGTTTGATTTCCCGGACAAATATCATGTGATCCGATGCCGATTATGTACCAAGGCATCCGGCCTGGACCACGGGAGGCGATAATACAGGCACGAGCGGCGGAATTCCAGTTTAATTGCCAGAAAATGCCAAAGAAGTACCTCGATCATTTCGAAGCGTTGGTTATGGTTCCTTGGGTTGTATATGATGTCCCAAAAAAATATTATGCAATCTGTTACTGGCTCCGTACCAAGGCGTCCGGCTTGGACCATGGAAGGCGATAATACCGGCACGACTGGGGGAATTCCAGTTTAACTGCCATAAAATGCAAAAAAATGTAACGTGATCATTTCGATGCATTGGTTATGGTTGGGTCATATTTGATGTCCCGGAAAAATATCATGCAATCCGGTACCGGTTCCATACCAGGGCGTCCGGCATGGACCATGGGAGGCGATAATACAGGTACGACTGGTGGAATTCCAGTTTAATTTCTTTAAAATTCCAAAAAATGTAACTTGATCATTTCGAAGCATTAGTTATAGTTCCTTGTGTCGTATTTGATGTCCCGGACAAATATCATGTGATCTGGTACCGGCTCCGTACCAAGGCGGTCGGCCGGGACCATGGCAGGCGATAATACAGGCACGACTGGCGGAATTCCAATTTAACAGCCATAAAATTCCAAAAAATGTAACTTGATCATTACGAACTATTAGTTATGGTTCTTTGGGTCGTGTTTGATCTCCCGAATAAATATTATGCGATCCGGTACTGGCTCCGTACCAAGGCGTCCGACCTGGGCCATGGCAGGCGATAATACAGGCACGACTGGCGGAATTCCAGTTTAATTGCCATAAAATTTCAAAAAATGTAAATTGATAATTTTGAAGCATTAGTTATGGTTCCTTGGGTCGTATATTATGTCCCGGAAAAATATCATGCGATCCGGTACCGTCAACGTACTATGGCGTCCGGCTTGGACCATGGCAGGCGATAATACAGGCACGACTGGAGGAATTCCAGTTTAATTTCCATAAAATGCCAAAAAATGTAACTTAATCATTTCAAAGCGTTGTTTATTGGTTCCTTGGGTCGTATTTAATGTCCAGGACAATTATCATGCGATTCGGTACCAGCTCCGTACAAGGCGTCCAGCCTGGACCAAGGCAGGCGATAATACAAGCACGATTCACGGAGTTCCAGTTTAATTGCCATAAAATGCCAAAAAATGTAACTTGATCATTTCGAAGCGTTAGTTATGG
Source organism: Nicotiana knightiana (assembly GCA_005239525.1). Lineage (NCBI taxonomy): Eukaryota > Viridiplantae > Streptophyta > Magnoliopsida > Solanales > Solanaceae > Nicotiana > Nicotiana knightiana. Next base: position 38,563 of record ML371031.1, read on the forward strand.
TTCCTGGTGTCGTATTTGATGTCCCGGACAAATATCATGCGATCTGGTACCGGCTCCGTACCAAGGCGTTCGGCCTGGACCATGGCAGGCGATAATACAGGCATGACTGGCGGAATTGCAGTTTTATTGCCATAAAATGCCAAAAAATGTAATTTGATAATTTCGAAGCATTGGTTATGGTTCTTTGGGACGTATTTGATGTCCCGGACAAATATCTTGTGATCCAGTACCGACTCCGTACCAAGGCGTCCGACATGGACCATGACAGGCGATAATACAGACATGACTGGCGGAATTCCAGTTTAATTGCCATAAAATGCCAAAAAATTTAACTTTATCATTTCGAAGCGTTAGTTATGGTTCCTTGTGTCATATTTGATGTCTCGGACAAATATCATGCCATCTGTTACCGGCTCCGTACAATGGCGTCCGGCCTGGACCATGGCAGGCGATAATACAGGCACGTCTGGCGGAATTCAAAATTAATTGCCATAAAATGCCGAACAATTTAACTTGATCATTTCGAATAGTTGGTTATGGTTCCTTGGGTCGTATTTGATGTTCCGGCACGACTGGCGGAATTCCAGTTTAACTGCCATAAAATGCAAAAAATCTAACTTGATCATTTCGAATAGTTGGTTATGGTTCCTTGGGTCGTATTTGATGTTCCGGCACGACTGGCGGAATTCCAGTTTAACTGCCATAAAATGCAAAAAATCTAACTTGATCATTTCGATACATTGGTTATGGTTCTTTGGGTCGTATTTGATGTCCCGGACAAATATCATGCAATCCGTTACCGGCTCCGTACCAGGGCATCCGGCCTGGACTATAGGAGGCGATAATACATGTACGACTGGCGGAATTCCAGTTTAATTTCCTTAAAATTCCAAAAAATGTAACTTGATCATTTCAAAGCATTAGTTATGGTTCCTTGGGTCGTATTTGATGTCTGACAAATATCATGTGATCCATTACCGGCTCCGTACCAAGGCGTCCGGCCGGGAACATGGCAGGTGATAATACAGGCACGACTGGCGGAATTCCAGTTTAACAGCCATAAAATTCCAAAAAATGTAACTTGATCATTACGAAGCATTGGTTATGGTTATTTGGGTCGTGTGTGATGTCCCGAACAAATATTATGCGATCGGGTACTGGCTCCGTACCAAGGCGTCCGACCTGGGCCATGGCAGGCGATAATATAGGCACGACTGGCGAAATTCCAGTTTAATTGCCATAAAATGCCAAAAAATGTAACTTGATCATTTTGAAGCATTAGTTATGGTTCCTTGGGTCGTATTTTATGTACCGGAGAAATATCATGCGATCCGGTACCGGCTCCTTACTAAGGCATTCGGCTGGGACCATGGCAAGCGATAATACAGGCACAATTGGAGGAATTCCATTTTAATTGCCATAAAATGCAAAAAAATGTAACATGATCAATTCGAAGCATTAGTTATGGTTACTTGGGTCGTATTTGATGTCCCGTAAAAATATCATGCGATCCGGTACCGTCTACATAGCAAGGAAAAAAAAGGCGTCCGACCTGGACCACGACAGGCAATAATACAGGCACGACTGGCGGAATTCCAGTTTAATTGCCATAAAATGCAAAAAAATGTAACTTGATCTTTTCGAACCATTGGTTATTGATCCTTAGGTCGTACTTGATATCCCGGAAAACTATCATGCGATCCGGTGTCGGCTCCGTACCAAGGTATCCGGCCTGGACAATGTCAAGCGATAATACAGGCACGACTGGCATAATTCCAGTTTAATTGCCTTAAAATACCAAAAAATATAACTTGATCATTTCGAAGCGTTAGTTGTGGTTCCTTGGGTCATTTTTGATGTCTCTGAAAAATATCACGCGATCCGGTACCAGCTCTTGACCAAGGCGTCCGGGTGGGAACATGGCAGGCGATAATACAAGCACGATTGGAGGAATTCCAGTTTAATTACCATAAAATGCAAAAAAAAAAATGTAACGTGATCATTTCGAAGCACTGGTTACGGTTCCTTGGGTCATATTTGATGTCTCGGACAAATATCATGTGATCCGATACCGACTACGTACCAAGGCATACAGCCTAGACCACGAGAGGCGATAATACAGGCACCACTGGCGGAATTCCAGTTTAATTGCCAGAAAATACCAAAAAATATAACATGATCAATTCGAAGCATTAGTTATGGTTCATTGGGTACCGTAAAAATATCATGCTATCCGGTACCGGCTACATAGCAAGAAAAAAGAAGGCGTCTGACCTGGACCACGGCAGGCGATAATACAGGCACGACTGGCGGAATTCCAGTTTAATTGCCATAAAATGCCAAAAAATATAACTTGATCATTTAGAAGCGTTGATTATAGTTCCTTGTGTAATATTCGATGTCTCGAACAAATACCATGCCATCCGGTACTAGCTCCGTACAAAGGCATCCGGCCTGGACCATGTCAAGCGATAATATAGGCACGACTAGCACTAGTTTAATTTCCTTAAAATACCAAAAAATGTAACTTGATCATTTCGAAGCATTGGTTATGGTTCCTTAGGTCGTACTTGATATCCCGGAAAAATATCATGCGATCCAGTGCCGGCTCCGTACCAAGGTATCCGGCCTGGACCATGTCAAGCGATAATATAGGCACGACTAGCACTAGTTTAATTTCCTTAAAATACCAAAAAATGTAACTTGATCATTTCGAAGCGTTAGTTATGGTTCATTGGGTCATTTTTGATGTCTCCGAAAAATATCACGCGATCCGGTACCGGATCTGTACCAAGGCGTCCGGGCGGGACCATGGTAGGCGATAATACAAGCACGATTGGAGGAGTTCCAGTTTAATTACCATAAAATGCAAAAACGTGTAACGTGATCATTTTGAAGCACTCGTTACGGTTCCTTGGGTCATATTTGATGTCTCGGACAAATATCATGCGATCCGATACCGACTACGTACTAAGGCATACAACCTAGACCACGAGAGGCGATAATACAGGCACCACTGGCGGAATTCCAGTTTAATTGCCAAAAATACCAAAAAATGTAACATGATCATTTTGAAGCGTTGGTTATAGTTCCTTGGTTAGTATTTTATGTCCCGAAAACATACTATGCGATCCGGTACTGGATCTATACCAAGGCGTCCGGCCTGGACCATGGTAGGCGATAATACAGGCACGACTGGCTGAATTCAAGTTTAATTGCCATAAAATGCAAAAAAATTTAACTTGATTATTTCGAAGCGTTGGTTATGGTTCTTTGGGTCGTATTTGATGTCCCGGACAAATATCATGTGATCCGGTACCGGCTCCGTACCAAGGCGTTCGGCCTGGACCATGGCAGGCGATAATACAGGCACGTGGCAGAATTCAAGTTTAATTGCCATAAAATGCAAAAAAATATAATTTGATCATTTCTAAGCGTTGTTTATTGTTCCTTGGGTCGTATTTGATGTGTCGGAAAAATATCATGCGATCTGGTACCGACTCCGAACCAAGGTGTCTGGCCTGGACCATGGCAGGCGATAATACAGGCCCGATTGGCGGAATTCTAGTTTAAAGTCCATAAAATGCCAAAAAATGTAAATTGATCATTTCGAAGCGTTGGTTATGGTTCCTTGGGTAGTATTTGATGTCCCGAAAAAATATCATGCGATCTGGTACCGGCTCCGTACCAAGTTGTCCGGCCTGGACCATGGTAGGCGATAATACAGGCACGATTGGCGGAATTCCAGTTTAATTGCCACAAAATCCCAAAACATTTAACTTGATCATTTCGAAGTGTTGGTTATGGTTCCTTGGGTCATATTTGATGTCCCGGACAAATATCATGCGATTCCATACCAGCTCCGTACCAAGGCGTCCGACTTGGACCATGGGAGGCGATAATACAAGCATGACAAGCGAAATTCCAGTTTAATTGCCATAAAATGCAAAAAAAATGTAACTTTATCATTTCGAAGCGTTAGTTATGGTTCCTTGTGTCATATTTGATGTCCCGGACAAATATCATGCGATCTGGTACCGGCTCCGTACCAAAGCATCCGGCCAGGACCATGGCAGGCGATAATACAGGCACAACTTGCGGAATTCCAGTTTAATTGCGATAAAATGCCAAAATTTAAATTGATAATTTCGAACCATTGGTTATGGTTCCTTGGGTAGTATTTGATGTCCCAAAAAAATATCATCCGATCCGATACCGGCTCTGTACCAAGGCGTCCAGCCTGGACCATGGTAGGTGATAATACTGGCACGATTAGCGGAATTCCAGTTTAGTTGCCACAAAATTCCAATAAATCTAACTTGATCATTTCGAAGCGTTAGTTATCGTTCCTTAAGTCATATTTGATGTCCTGAACAAATATCATGTGATCCGGTACCGGCTCCGTACCAAGGCATCCGGCCGGGACCATGGCAGGCGATAATACATACACGACTGGCGGATTTCCAGTTTAATTGCCATAAAATGCCAAAAAATTTAAATTGATCATTTCGAAACGTTGGTTATGGTTCTTTGGGTCGTATTTGACGACCCGAACAAATATCATGCGATCCGGTACCGACTTCGTACCAAGGCGTTCGGCCTGGACCATGACAGGCGATAATACAGGCACGACTGGCGGAATTCCAGTTTAATTGCCATAAAATGCCAAAAAAATGTAACTTGATTATTTTGAAGCGTTAGCTATGGTTTCTTGGGTCATATTTGATGTCCCGCACAAATATCATGCGATCCGGTACCAGCTCCGTACCAAGGCATCCGGCTGGGACCATGGCAGGTGATAATACATGCACGACTTGGAGAATTCAAGTTTAATTGCCATAAAATGCAGAAAAAATGTAACGTGATCATTTCGAAGAGATGGTTATGGGTCATTGGGTCGTATTTAATGTGCCAGACAAATATCAGGCGATCCGGTACCGGCTACGTACCAAGGTGTCCGGCCTGGACCATGGTAGGCGATAATACACGCACGACTAGCGAAATTCTAGTTTAATTTCCATAAAATTCAAAAAAAATGTAACTTGATAATTTTGAAGCGTTGCTTATGGTTCCTTGGGTTGTATTTGATGTCACAGACAAATATCATGCAATCCGGTACCGGCTCCATACAAAGGCGTCCGGCCTGGACCATGGCAAGCGATAATACAGGCACGACTGGCGGAATTACAGTTTAATTGCGATAAAATGCTAAAAATGTAAATTGATCATTTCGAAGCATTGGTTATGGTTCATTGGTTAGTATTTGATGTTCCGGAAAAATATCATGCGATCCAGTACCGGCTCTGTACCAAGGCGTCCGGCCTGGACCATGGAAGGCGATAATACATGCACGACTCGCGGAAATCCAGTTTAATTGCCATAAAATGCAAAAAAAATGTAACGTGATCATTTCGAAGCATTGGTTATGGTTCCTTGGGTCGTATTTGATGTCCCGAACAAATATCAAGAGATCCGGTACCGGTTACATACCAAGGCGTCCGGCCTGGACTATGGCAGGCGATAATATAGGCACGACTAGCGGAATTCTAGTTTAATTGCCATAAAATTTCAAAAAAATGTAACTTGATCATTTTGAAGCGTTGTTTATGGTTCCTTGGGTTGTATTTGATGTCTCGGAAAAATATCATGCGATTCGGTACCGGCTCCGTACCAAGGCGTCCGGCCTGGACCATGGCAGGTGATAATACAGGCTTGACATGCGGAATTCTAGTTTAATTGCCATAAAATGCCAAAAAATGTAACTTGATCATTTCGAAGCGTTCGTTATGGTTCCTTGGGTCATATTTGATATACCGAAAAAATATCATGTGATCCGGTACCGGCTCCGTACCAAGGTGTCCTGGACCATGGCAGGCGATAATACAGGCACGACTGGCGGAATTCCTGTTTAATCGCAAGAAAATGCGTTAGTTATAGTTCCTTAGGTCGTATTTGATGTCCCGAAAAAATATCATGCGATTCAGTACCGGCTCCGTACCAAGGCATCGGGCCGGGACCATGGCAGGCGATAATACAGATACGACTGGCGGAATTCCAGTTTAATTGCGATAAAATGCTAAAAAATGTAAATCTCCGTTAATTGCGATAAAATGTAAAAAATGTTTCGTATTTGATGTCCCGGACAAATATCATGCGATCTGGTACAGGCTCCGTACCAAGGCGTCCGGCTTGGACCACGGCAGGCGATAATACATGCAGGATCGGCGGAATTCCAATTTAATTGCCATAAAATGCAAAAAAATGTAACTTGAACATTTCGAAGCATTGGTTATGGTTCCTTGGGTCGTATTTGATGTCTCGAACAAATATCATGCGATCCAGCACCGGCTCCGTACCAAGGCGTCAGGCCTGGACCATGGCAGGCGATAGTACAGGCACGACTGGCGGAATTGCAGTTTAATTGCCATATAATGCCAAAAATTGTAACTTGATCATTTCGAAGCATTGGTTATGGTTCCTTGGATTATATTGCTGTTCCGGACTAATATCATGCGATCCGGTACCGGCTCCATACCAAGGCGTCCGGCCTGGACCATGGCAGGCGATAATACAGGTACGATTGGCTGAATTCAAGTTTAATTGCCTTAAAATGCCAAAAATTCTAACTTGATCATTTTGAAGCGTTGGTTATGGTTCCTTGGGTCATATTTCATGTTCCGGAGAAATATCATATTATCTGGTACCGGCTCCGTACCAAGGCATCTGGCATGGACCATGGCAGGCGATAATACCGGAACGACTGGCGAAATTCCAGTTTAATTGCCATAAAATGACAAAAAATGTAAAGTGATCATTTCAAAGCATTGGTTATGGTTCCTTGGGTCGTATTTGATGTCCCAGAAAAATATCATGCGATTCGGTACCGGCTCCGTACCAAGCCGTCCGGCCTGGACCATGGTAGGCGATAATACAGGCACCACTGGCGGAATTCCTGTTTAATTGCTATAAAATGCAAAAAAATGTAACTTCATCACTTCGAAGTGTTAGTTATGGTTCCTTGGGTAATATTTGATGTCCCGTACAAATATCATGCGATCCGGTACCGGATCCGTACTAAGGCGTCTGGC
>MDKJ01087500.1:0-16329 GCA_005239525.1 Nicotiana knightiana
ATAAGAATTTCCTCTCTCTCTTTCTCTACAATATTGTTCTTCTTCTTTTATTGTTCATAACACATATCATCTTATTAAGATATATCATTAATTTCGTCCCATATTTGTACCTCCTCTAATGATTGTCCAACTTAGCTCTAACATTTGCCGCGGTAGAGCTATACAGACCACCGAAGATCTATATTTACCCATGTAGGGGCGTTTTCACCTTGTCCATGCGTGTCATGGGACACTGCTTGGTCAAAATTTTTTACTAAATATTTATAAAAAAATAAAAAAATTAGGGTACGTTTAGAAAATGACACTACTTATCATTATAGTGATTTATTTATTTGTTCATTTCTTCAAATTATGACACCGATTGTATAAAACTTCTGCCTACGCCATCAAGATGGGTTATATATACCCCCTTCAATCAGGGGCAGATGCACTCTTAGTGAAGCGGTGTCACGCGACACCGCTTCGTCGAAATTTTTTAATATATATATATATATATATATATAATAGGAAAAATGACACCACTTGACATAAATTGTCTCTTGGTGCAATAGTTATATGCTTTATTTTGCTTTGATAGGTCAGAGTTTTAAACCTCAACTAGCTCATTTTTTACAAATATTTGAAAGAGAATATTTCTTGTCTAGAAATGTGATAATTAAAGTTATTATTCTTGTACTTCTATAAATATTGACACCGCTCACAAAAATTCCTGCGTATGCCCCTGCCTTCAATGCATGCCACTGAACAATTGAAAATGTTCAAATATACCCTTCAAGAATTGTAAAGGCCCAAATATATCCTCTTGTGGCTTTCACCGTAAAAACCAAATGGCGAATTTTTCCACTGTGGAAATCATTTGTGGGAGAAACATACGAGACAAAAGCTAATGGTAGAGTTCATGAAGCAAAAGGCAAACGTAATACAAATTATAAATGTTAAGAGTATATTTGGACATTTTCCCTATTAAGCATCATTGGTGGATTCGAAAATGGGATTTATTTTTATCATATATATATACACACATGCATAAAATATCCATAAATAGCAGAAATATAATTCGCTTTCTAAGGACTATGCATAAAATATGTCACGAATAGCTGGAACAGGAACTTTTTTGTTCCAAAAGAACACAGAATTGTATTATGAATATTAGACACTGAGGACTGAATTTCGTAATTCAAAAATTAATTCTCTTAATTTCTCCTATTCTTCGGAATAGAAATTTATCCTAGAAGTATAGAGTGGAGTATGAAATGATAACAGAATTCAGTAAAGGAAGTTCCCTAAGTTCTTTAGGGAAGATTAGCATCATTAGAACATTGACACTACCAATAAATCGACTTGAAAATGATAATTACAATTATATTTGATTTTGCTATTCTAAAAATACGTGATTTATTTCAATATTAGTTGTTTAGACAGTAAATGTTAGGTGAGAAGTGAGAAAACGAAATAAGAGCGAAGGGTGATGAGATTATGCAAACCGAGCACTGGAGAGACGGGGTCTCGAGCTTGGTCGGGATGAGCCTCGATGTCGAGCTCGAGAGCTTGACAAGGGGCTGTCGAGGATGATATAACAGTATTGAAGGTCTCGAAGATGGCCTATTTATGACTAATAATGAGTAATGAATGAAAAACAACTAATGAACACAATAAATGAAAGACAATAAATCAATGAAACAATTGTAGAGAACGTTTGAGTTAGAGAGCAGAGAATGTTCTTGTTCTTCTATTGAATATCCTGTCCCTTACAAAGTGACAAGGTCCCCTTTATATATGAGGGGGGAATCTCAACATAGTATATGTGTAATTATTACAAAAGAGAGATGGCTAGTACAACCATTTAATGCCACGATACGGGCTTGTACCATTTTGCGTACTTGATCAGCTTTAAACACGTGCCTTTTGAGAATTTTTCGTCTTTCCATGATGGTCTTCGATCTATACTGCTCCGGGGTCGAGAATCCTCGATATGCCCCCCTTGATGCCAAAACTCGAACCTTCAAACCTTCTGAGTACCGTAATGATCGTAAAATCGAGCTCTCCGATTTTAACCGTATGCTAGATGAGGTATAAGAGTAGCTCAAACAATTATTTTGTAAACAAATGAAACAAATTTCAAGAACTAACAAATATAAAACGAGAGAACTATGCTGTGCGGGTAAAAGAAAGCATGACATGTTTCGCTTGTTGCATGAAACATTCCATGTGTTCTGCCCAACAATCATGTGGTGGGGGAAGTTAGGGTACATATCAACTTCTTTCATGTCTCGGTTCGAAAGTAGAGATGAATGAGAATTTCATAAGAATACTAACTAATACTAGATAAGATAGAATAATTAACAATAAAAGATAAGATAAAGTTTTAGATGTCAATTATTAGTTTGAGGCATGCTATGGAATTGTCTGATGGATTATATATGGCAACAGAAGCAATTACAGTATCATATTCACGTGTGAATTAAACAACTAGCACATACGGAGATTATTCAAATTACCTTTCGAAGCGTGAATCAAGCAATTTAATATTCGTCTCCAGTTCCAGAGTTGCAAGACCTCAGTAATCTTCTACAGTCTTCTACTGTGTTACCCAAATAATATCCGGAAAGAGAGAATTTTGGGTGGACGAAATTCAAGGAAGAAAAACGTATGTTTTTTAGTGTGAAAAACGGCCAGCTATATCCCATGTATATATAGCTACATTTTATAAAGTCAAAATCCTTTACCAAAACCTGTTAGGTTTTCTTCTTCTACTAAGGAAATGTTTCCTTTATTTCCTATTATTTAGGCACAGTATGGACCATATAATTTAATTAACAAGGCTTCCTATTATGAAATTAATTTTGAAATTTTGAAATTAATTTCTACCATAATAAATTACGAATTATTCCACTAAAAATTTATAATTGCACTCCTTAGTTCAATTTCGAAATTCTTTCATAAAACCTTATTTAACTCCCCATGTTAAGATTCATATACTAACCAATCAAATTAAATTACTCACAATTTAATTTATTGATTACTTCCTTTAGACTTTCGCTTAACTTATTTCATGTGTCGGACCGAGACATGGATTCTATCAACTAATTTCATAAAGGAGTATCATCAATCTCAAAAACCGTGACATGAATTCTATCAACTAATTATTACTTCGCCAATGTATATCATTATTGTCCAATTTACCAGGCTAATTGACTCACGAAAGAATCTCACTTTTTAATAAATCGAAACAATAAGTGACATACACAACTAATAATTATTATATCAAGATTAAGAGTATAAGTACCTTGAATGGAATAGAGAAATTATTTTATTAAGTCAGTATAAAATACTTATCTCTACTTGATCCGTTCACTACATACAAAATGTACTAGCACAAGAAGTTGGAATTAGACCATTCTCATAATCAAGATAAATTACTTTTAATCTTGTGCTACAACCATTCCGATGGTTTGTCAAACTCCATTATTAGATTGTGAACATAAGCTTTATGACTTATAAGAACCGATGATTTAATCTTTCTTTTATAAGCTAAACTCCATACACTAAATCATCTACTATATAAGCAACAGACACACAAACCAATACATGATCTATTGAATTGAATAAGTAAATAAACAATTGTTCCATAAAGAATACTATAACAATACCCATGGCTTATAGTATATCCTAACAATCTCCCACTTAGACTCATAACCATGCGTCTACAATTCTGACATCCATTCTGTCTACATGCCTATTAAAAGTCTTCAGTGGTAGCTCTTAGTAAACGGGTCTGCCAAGTTGTTCTCTGACGCAATCTTGGTGACCACTACATCCCCTCTCTGCACTATCTCACGAATTAAATGATATTTACGCTCAATGTGCTTTTCTCTTTTATGGCTTCATGGCTCCTTCGAATTTGCAACCGCACCACTATTATCACAATAAAGTGTTATTAGTGCTTGAATCGAGGGAACTACACCCAACTCTCTCAGGAAGTTCCCGAGCCAAACTGCCTCTTTGGCTGCCTCAGAGGCTGCCACATATTCGGGTTCCATGGTGGAATCAACAACACAAGTTTGCTTGATGCTCCTCCAACTTATGGCTCCACCTCCTAGAGTAAACACATTTCCTGAGGTAGACTTTCTAGAATCTCTATCTGATTGGAAATCCGAATTAGTATACCCAATGGGCACAAGGTCATCCGGATGGTAGATCAATATGTAATCCTTAGGAGTCAGTATAGTCCAAAGAGAGTTAAGGAACTGGTCAGGAGTTCCTACTATGTACAAAACAATTTCTGATAAATGAAAATGTCAGTTTATCGGAAAAAAAATATGTAATCCTTAATCCTTTTCAGGTACTTGATTATGTGCTTAACCGTTGTCCAATGCTCTCTCCCAGTATTAGACTAAAATTTGCTAACAACGCCAACGACAAAGCAAAAGTGCATAACATGACATACATCAGACTCCCGACAACAGGTGCATAGGGGACCACCTTCATCTTTTCTATCTCTTCATCAGTTTTAGGAGACTGATCTTTAGATAGAGAAATTCCATGTTTGAAAGGAAGAAATCCTTTCATGGAATTATGCATGCTAAACCTGGAGGGTATTGTATCAATTTAAAGAATGTGGGATAAGCCTAATATCCTTTTCTTGCGATCTCGCAAGAGCTTGATCCCAAGGATAAGAGCCGCTTCTTCCAAATCTTTCATATCAAAGTGTGTGGACAACCAATGTTTAACTGAACCCAAAATGCCCACAATATTTCCTATGAGCAATATGTCATCTACATATAAGATCAAAAATACCACTTTGTCCCCATCCCATTTTTTGTATACACAAGACTCGTTAAGACACTGATCAAAACCAAAAGTTTTAATTGCCTTGTCAAAACAAGTGTTCCATGCCCTAGATACCCGTTTCAGTCCATAAATGGACCTTTTAATCTTACACAACATGTGTTCCTTGCCACTTTCCACGAAACAGTCTGGTTGCATCATATAGATGCACTCATCAAGACTTCCATTAAGGAAAGCTGTCTTGACATCCATTTGCCAAATCTCATAATCATAATGAGAAGTAATGGACAAGAGAATCCTTATAGACTTAAGCATGGATACCGGCGATAAGGTTTCCTTATAATCGATCCCTTCTTTTGGAGTAAACCCTTTCGCTACAAGCCTTGCTTTAAAAGTTTGCACTTTTCCGTCTACACCTCTCTTTTTCTTATAAATCCACTTGCATCCAATGGGTTTAACCCCATCAGGTGGTTCTATAAGATCCTAGACTTGATTAGAGTACATAGACCCCATCTCTAATTTCATAGCAGTAACCTACTTATTGGCATCTTTATCATGTAGTACTTGATCGTAATTGACAGGTTCGGAAGTAGGCTCCTCAGGGATCCTATCATATGATTCTCCCAAGAGCGTATAACAAACTGGCTGTCTTATTTCTCTCCCACTATGACTACGCACTACATCAGTTGCAACTACACCATTTTGATTTTTTGGTTGAACCACATCATCATCAGGAACCTGAGTCTCCATGCTATCCATAGGGATATCAACGACTTCTTCCTGTTGTGCAATCTGCTCAACATAACTCCTACTACTTTGTGCTAGTATAACTTCGGGCACTTGTTCTTGTGGGACATCAAGTCTATTGACATTTATCCCACTACTAAAATGCAATGGTATGTCAAAATCGACTTCTGGGGTTTGCATCTAGTCGTTTTGTTTTTCAGATGACTGAGTTTTCGTTCCTTTGCTGAGTTCCTGTAAAATGATTTTACTTCTAGGAACATGGTTCATCAAATAGTCCTCTTCAAGAAACTTGGCATTTGTGCTAACAATTACCTTCTTTTCTTTAGGACAATAGAATAAACCACCTTTCGTCCCTTTTGGATAACGTACAAACACGCATACATCCGTTCTTGCATCCAATTTATCTGTTTTCCCTTTTAGCACATATGCAGGACAACCCCAAACTCGAATGTGCCGCAGACTAGGCTTGCGCCCAGTCCACAATTTTGGAGGGGTCAAAGGTATTGACTTTGAAGGAACTAAATTCAGAACGTAATTTGCTGTTTCTAAGGCATCTCCCCAAAAAGGTCGAAGGCAAACTGGAATAACTCATCATTGATCTAACCATTTTCATAAGAGTCCTATTTCTCCTTTCAACTACACCATTTTGTTGTGGAGTTCCAGGTGCAGATAATTGAGATGTAATCCCACCTTCTGATAAATAACCAATGAATTCCGCAGAGAGGTACTTCCCACCATGATCAGATCGTAGTGTCTTGATATATTTATTATGTCACTTTTCAGTCTCAGTCTTAAATTCTTTGAACTTTTCAAAACATTCAGACTTTGATGCAAAAAATAAGTATATCCATATTTTGAGTAATCATCTGCGAAAGTCAAAAAATACTCAAAACTAGCTCTTGCTTGGACATTCATTGGACCACACAAATCAGAATGAATTAATTCCAATTTATCACTTGCTCGATTTCCTTTTGAGGGGAAAATTCGTTTTGTCATTTTTCCTTCTAAACAAGATTCACATGTTGGTAGTGCCTCCACTTTCAATGAACTTAAAGGTCCATCCTTGACCAACCTTGAAATTCTGTTTAGATTTATATGACCCAAACACATGTGATGACCCAAAAGGCCATCTTATAAATTAAGACTCCTTTCCAGGCTCTTTAGCCTTAAAAAGACTAATTTTAATTACCTCAATTTGTTTGCGCAGTCCGGGCATGAAATCGTAAAGCTTTTATGTGAAATTATAAGAAATAATAATTTTTAGAGTTAAAATTTGGTTTTAGTTGACTTTGGTCAACATTTTGAGTAAACGGACCCGGATCTGTGTTCCGACAATTTCAGGAGGTCCACAGTAAAATATGGAACTTGGGAGTATACCCGCAATTGAATTCCGAGGTCCCTAGCTTTAGAAATTTATTTTTGAAGAAAATTGTTATGCTGGATTATTAAGGAAATAAAGAAATGAATTAATATTCTAATATCGTTGGTATCGGTCCCGTATTTTTGGTTCCAGAGCCAGGTACAGGTTTGTTATGATGTTTAAGTCCTATCTGTAAAATTTAGTGAGAATCGGAATTGATTTAACGTGATTCGGACATCCGGTTGAGAAAATAGTGAAATTGAAGTGTTCTTAAGAAAATTATGAGTTTTGAGGTTAAATTCGTAGTTTTAGATGTTACTTTTGTGATTTGATTGCACGAGCAAGTCCGTATGATATTTTTAGACTTGCGTGCATGTTTGGTTTGGAGCCCCGAGGGCTCGGGTGAGTTTCAGATAGGCTATAGAGTGTTTAGACTTAGAAAAACCTCAGTTGGTGCATCTGGTGTCTGTCACCAAGCTTCTGATCTCACAATTGCGAGATCAGGCTTCACAATTGCGAAGTTGGCAGGCCTGGTAAATGCGAGGATTTTAATCGTAAATGCGAACTAGGCCTGGGAAGGCCATCCTCGCAAATGCGAGATTTACTTTGCAAATGAGAAGACTACCCAGCAAGGTCAGAAGTCGCAAATGCGAAGGCAACAAGAATTTTGAAGGGTTCGCAATTGCGAACCTTTAATCACATTTGCGATAACTGCAGCCTGTTAAGTGGGATTTTAGACGGGATTTCCACCCATTTTTTAATTTTATCAAACCCTTAACCTCCATAGGCGATTTTCTAAAGACTCAAACTTCTCCAACTCATAGGTAAGTGATTTCTAACTAATTCCTTTCAATCTTTTACTGCTTTTAACAACATTTTAACCTAAAATCTAGAGTTTTCATGATAAAAGTTGGGATTTTTGGGTAGAACTTAGGAATTTCAAAATTTGGAAATTTATACCTCGAATTGAGGTGGTTTCCGAAACCAATTGTATATCCGGGCTCAGGAGAGAATTGGTAAACAAGTTTTGGTCGGAACCTCGAGTTTAGACCAAGCGGGCCCGAGATCGATTTTTTTCTTTTGATAGAAAAACCATGATTTTTCATTAAAGCTAATACCTTTAGCAATAATTAATGATATTGAACCAATTATGATTAGATTCGAGCGGGTTAGAGGCAAATTCTAAAGGAAAAGCTGTGCTTGAGCAGTGAGTTGCTTGTGAGATCGAGGTAAGTGTTTGGTTTAACCTTGATTTGAGGAAATAGGAATCCCCAACTTAAATGCTATGTGAAATTTCATGTGTGTGGTGTATAGGTGAGGTGAGGAGTATCTATGCACCACCCAATTATCTGTTTAACATGATCCTGTCACGGCCCAATTTTCCTCCGTTGGGTATCGTGATGGCACCTAGTCTTAGGAACTAGGTAAGCCTAGCAATTACTGAATATCAACAATAAATAAAGGAAAACTACCAGTCTTGATATAGAATCTCAATAGAATGTACAAACTTCCCCAAAACCGGTAGTACAAGTCATAAGCTCTACGAATCTTCTACAACTTCTAAGTACAATTGTTTTGGAAATAGATACAATAATGTATGAATAATAAATACAAATAAGGTGACTCCGACGCCTGCGAATGCAACGGCAGGTTACCTTGAGTCTCCTCGGCAATCATCCACACAGCTACTACAATATGAACCTGGATCTGCACACAAAAATGTGCAGAAGTGTAGTATGAGCACACCACATCGGTGCCCAGTAAGTATCAAGACTAACCTCGGTGGAGTAGTGACGAGGACTAGTCAAGACACCACTGGTCTACAAGATAAATAACATGAATGTAGTAATGACCAAACGTTACATCAATCTAAGACTTCACAGAATAATTTACAACAATGACAATATAAAGCGGAAGGCAATTACAGAAATCAATCACGAAACAGCACAAAAATACCCAGAAAACGGACAACAAAACAAGACAAACCGAAAGGAAACACAATACAATAGAGAACACCAATAACTCAACTCTACATCGATTTGTTCGCATCGGGCCTTAGCCACTAAAATCCATAAACTGGTGGAAATCTTTAAACAACAGTTCATATGAAAAACTTTTGCAAATAAAATCTTTTTTGTATGGAAGAGTTTCCTTTGAAAACATATTTTCTCTAAAAGCAGATATAAGTATATTTAATAGAGAAAATTACGTAAAACATAGTTTATTTCAAAATACGAAACTTAACAAAGATGCGTTCCCAATAAATGACGTCCAAATATCATTTTAGGCAAAACTAGTGCTTTTCAAATATACCTTCGATGTATAGGTCATTCAAACATAATCATTTCGAAACCATTGCTTTTTCAATAAAACTCCTCAGTAAAATCTCAAAATCATAATCTCCTCAAGGTAAACCTGTCAGAACTCAGTCCGTAACTCAAAACTTGCCATGCAATGCAGGAGGAACATCAAGTCTTGTCAATGAATGTAGTAAGAGATCAGTATGAATATCCGAATCAAAATAATGGAATATTAACTCTTAAGCATATGCAATAAAATTCAATAGGAACACGGAAGTGAAATGCAAAGACAAGTGCACGACATCACCCTTCGTGCTTTTACTCTCTTCCTCACAATGCAATGAATGAAATGAATACACGACATCATCCTTCGTGCTTTACTCTCATCCTCACCAAAACAAGTATAGTAATTATCACACAGAACAATGGAAAAAATAATGCAAAGATAAGTGCACGGCATCACCCTTCGTTCTTTTACTCTCATCCTCACAATGCAATAAATAAATGAAAGGGCACGACATGTTCCTTCGTGCTTTTAAATATAAAGATCATGGCACAACATCACCCTTCTTGCTTTTACTCTCTTCCTTACAATGCAATGTGTAAATGAAAGGAATATAAATCATGGCACGGCATCACCCTTCATGCTTTTACTCTCTTCCTCACAATGCAACGTGTAAATGAAAGCAATATAAATCATGGCACGACATCACCCTTCGTGGTTTTACTCTCTTCCTCATAATGTAATGAATGAAATGAATACACGACATCACCCTTCGTGCTTTACATTCTTCCTCACCCAAACAATAACAAAAACAACAGTTTGGCAAGGAAAGTCAGCAATAAGAGCCATAAATCACAGCATCCCGGCAAGGAGTCAACAACGCAATCAATATCATTAACATCACAAACAATAATAGAAAGCATACCATCCCGGCAAGGGAGTCAACAATGATAACAACATTATCCCGGCAAGGGAAACATCTATAACCAATCTCGCCTAAGCAATTAAATTTATGTAATAAAACTCAGCTCAAATAAAGGCCCAGTAATAGGTAACATCAAGAAAATACCTACAACATAAATATTTATCAACTAGACCCAAGTAGCACATAAGGGAAAAGTCATATAAATCACAACGTAAGACTCACGGGCATGCTTGACTCCAACGAACGGATGTTCTAACTACAGCTAACCAACTATAGAGCTAGATAACACTAATATAGTCAATTTGGCAGTTTTAGGAAGCAAATATAACATGAAGATCAGAACGGTAAATTATTCGGTTAAGTCAATTAAGATCAAATAGCCAACGAAGGAATCCAAAAGCAAGTAATTCTAATTTAAGCAGGAAATGATGAAATTAACCACCAAGGACTCAAATGTACCAATAGCAATTCATACACGGTAACATAAGAACCTACGAACCCTAGAAGGCCAGTCTATTAGCAAATAAGTTCGAGTACGCACTTGTCACCTTACATACACGAACTACAAACAACAAAGAAGACTCAATCCTAAGGGGTAGTTCCCCCCCACAAGGTTAGGCAAGATACTTACCTCAAAGATGACAACCCGGTACTAAAAATTAGACTTCTCGGGCGGGAAGGACTCCGGACGGCTCAAAATCAACTAAGACAACTTCAAAATACATATAAAACGTATAAGGAATTATTCCGAATAATAAAGTTTCAATCTTTACAAAATTATAAAAATCGACCCAAAAGTCGACCCCCGGGCCCGCACCTCGGAACCCGATAAATTTTACAAATTCTGATTATCCATTCCGATACGAGTTCACCCATACTAAATTTATCCAATTCCGATGACATTTGGTGTTTCAAATCATAAATTTACATCTTAGAAGTTTTCTTTCAAAACCCACAATCCCCTCAACCCAAAACAAAAATTAAATGATAAAAACAAGAACTAATTCATGAAATATATTAAATTCTAGTGGAAGAACACTTACCCATTCGATTTGTGTGAAAAACCCTCAAGGAATTGCCCAAAACCGAGTTCTAGAAGTCAAAATATGTTTAAAATGGTGAAACCCCCGATTTTGCAAACTTATATTCTGCCCACGTGTTTTGTGAATCGCAATCGCAGGGATCGAGGCGCGATCGCGTAGCAGGAAAATGAAGCTGGCTTAAAATGCTCTACGCAATCGCGGAATAGCTTATGCGATCGCGTATAAGGAGTAAGTTGGCTTCTGCGATCGCGGACCATTTATTGCGATCGCAGTGAAGGAAATTACTGGGCGAGTCAGACACTCTGTGCGATCGCACATCCTTCTATGCGATCGCATAGAAGGAAACCAGATGACATTTTTCACCAGTTCAAAATATGGAAAATGGACCCGGAACCTACCCGAAACACACCCGAGGCCCCCGGGACCCCGTCCACATGCACAAACAAGTCTTATAACTTAATACAGACTCGCTCGAGGTTCCAAATCACATAAAATAAAACTAAAAGGACGAATCAAACCAAAAATCAATGAAATTTCTAAAAACTTCTATAAACATCAATCTTTTTGCATTTAAGGTCCGAATCACGTCGACTAAGTCCGTTTCTTACCAAATTTCACAGATAGCACATATAAGACATATCGAACCTGTACCGGGCTCTAGAACCATGATACGGGCCCTATATCACATGTTTCACCTCAAATTTCATTTTCAAAAACCTTTATATTTTTCAGAAATTAATTTTCTTTAAAAATTCATTTCTCGGACTTGGGACCTCGGAATTCGATTCCGGGCATACGCCCAAGTCCCATATTTTCCTACGGACCCTCCGGGACCGTCAAATCACGGGTTCGGGTCTGTTTACCCAAAATGTTGACCGAAGTTAACTTTATTCAAATTTCTAACACAAGATTATCATTTTTATCAATTTTTCACATAAAGGCTTCCCGGCTACACGCCCGGGCTGCGCATGCAAATCAAGGTGAGATAGAAGGAGGTTTTCACGACCTCAGAACATAGAATTAGCTAGAAATATACGGGATTACCTTTTGGGTCATCACATCCTCCCCCTCTTAAACAAACGTTCGTCCTCGAACGTGCCAGGATTCACCTTGAACTCATCCAATCACTGATTGTACACTTCTAATACATACCCACGGGTGATCCCACGTCACCCCAATCCACGAAAGCCTGACTAAACAATCACAACTGCAATATAGCCTTCACATCACCACTGATAAGCCTCCTATTTCTCACCCTCTACTCATTTACAAAAGACTCGATTCTAAATCCATATCCGACATTAGTCTCAATCAGTTGCATCAACTCATGACTACACCACTAGGCACAACCACACAACATAGCACATCACACATAGGCTCAAATAGCACTTTTTGATCACAATAGCTGCCCGAAATCAACTCAACATTGGCAATTAGCCTCACATCTGAAGAACTCTGATCCAAACCCCATAATACTGATAATGATGTAATGAACACGAAAAATTCATTATTAAACACCCGAATCACCAAGCCACAACTAATACCACCAGGCACACATCCCGCAAGGTAAAAACTAATGGAGCACATAACGAGAATGACCCAATATAAATATAGAAACATATAAAGGAACTATCAAACAATCCCCTAGGAATAAATCTCTATCAATACTGACTTACCAAAAGCAATATAACAAGGAAGAAACAAAGCATGTGAACAAATCACAAGGATTCCATCCTGATAAAATTTTACCGCGGTACTCAGCCCGATCCAAACATGTCGAATCACAAATATCACAAGGACCTCGCCCTCAACTCTGAATCACATACCGAGAATATATCATACCAATTGAAATTCCTCCACTAATTCATCTGAGTTGATAAAATCATAACGCTAGCTTATCTCATATCTCGATGGAATATCAAATCACAACTCGTAAGCAAGTATTTAGGAAAATCACATAAATCTTACCACAAAAAACAACAAGGAATCACTTCCACTCTCACCACTATCAAGAATGAAATAAACAACGATAGACACGGGCTACCACTAGTAGAATCTCTCATCAGGAGCAAACACACAATAGGGTGCAGAACATGGAACTCACTCATAAATGAAACAACAATTAAGGGAACTCGTCCTGACCAGCAGAACTATAATGAAATACAATTGGTGCCCCTCTGTAACACATCAAAACATACCTGGGTGATGATATCTAGCACAACAACCTCTATTTTACTATATGAAACACAATAATGGGTCGGGTCTTCCCCTCTTAGGGGTCCTCTACTCATCTGAATACCCTGCTACCACACACCTACCTGAATCCTGGAACAATCTCTCGCCCTGTAGCTAAAATCTCCACACTGAAAACAATCTCACTGCCGACATGGCTGTGGATAAAACACACAATACGAACCCCTCTAAGACCCATGAGTACCTGAAATCCCATGCGAAGCTGGTAATGCAAACTGAACTGGTTGACCCACAAATCCTTTACCGTGTCGTACCTTGCCTCCATCATACGGACCAGTAGATTCCTCCGATTTACGAGGCCTCATTGCCTCCCTGAACTCTCTCCTTGATCTCGTCTGTCCTGTTGCTCCCGGTCCCACATGCTCTCTAACTGGCGAGCGATCCCCCTTACCTGCTGAAACGAGGCATCCTACTCTAACTCTCGAGTCCCGCTAAATTGAATATCATGCCTGAATCTCCTAAATGACTCTACAGACTCATCTCCCAGTTGAAGAAACCAAGCAAAGTGCAAGTCTGGCCCACTCGGTGAATCTAACGGCATGCTCCCATAGTGACACAGCGCCCTGACTCTATTACTCAAACTACGCACGCCGTACATACTAAAGTAATTGAGGTGAAACCTCCCTCAAAGCATCTCCGAAATACTGAATCCATGCTAGTGAAGTTAACTCGGCCAGGTCACCCCAACTCATATGCCGCCACCACTAATCCATCCACTACTCTGAACCTGAGACGTGACAAAATAATCCCCCTCGTCTCCACATTACCCATAGTATGAAGAATATAGTGAAGCTCCTCCCGGAAACCTTGGGAACCATCTGCCGCCAATCCACTAAAAGATAGAAGGGTGGTACTTCCTGTACCTCTCAAGTTCAAGGTATTCTTCCTTCGATGCTGCTACCCTAACCACGGCTGAACTGAAACCAGATGTCGTGCTGTCATGAGAACGGGTAACTGACCAATGTGATCTCCCTGCTCTAGAGTGTAGGCTTTGGGAGTCTAAACTCCTCCCCTGATCCGTGAAGCAACTGGTGCACTAGAATCAACCCTTTCTGAATCAACGTACCAATTGTACTCAATACTATGCCCATGCCTCCTGAAGTCCGGGGTAGCAACATGCACCTCCAGTACCTGCCCCTCAACTAGAACTACTGGCGACTCCTCAACGGCTGCTCTAGTAGGCATCTTAACTGCGGCACGTGCTCCTCGTGCCTCTGTCTCTGACCCTTGCGACACTTGCTCCGGGGTAACATCATCAGGAACCGCCGCTTGTGTCCTCACCATCGGTGGGAGAATTGAACGATAATTTCAAACTTCAAGATTAATAAACTCGCATGATAGGAATGAAGGAAGTGAAATTGTCCTATTAGTTCCGTAGCCTCTAGAAGATAAGTACAGACGTCTCCGTACCGATCTGCAAGACTCTACCAAACCCGCTTATGACTCGTAGCACCTATGAACCTAGAGCTCTGATACCAACTTTTCATGACCCAATTTCCCTCCGTTGGGTATCGTGATGGAACCTAGTCTTAGGGACTAGGTAAGCCTAGTAGTTACTGAATATCAACAATAAATAAAGGAAAACTAGCAGTATTGATATAGAATCTTGATGCGAGACTAAATTGCATAGTTTAACATGTGATATACCTTACATTTTATTCGCTTTAATGATAAAATTACACTTGTTATGTTCTTAATGGATTTATTTCATGTGTAGGTGAAGTGGAGATGGAAACGGAGCTAAAAAGATACAAATACGTCGAAAAATACGCGAAAAGAGACACCCGGGCGATAGCCGGGCGACAGAGCCAAACACACTGACCCTGCCTGGTGTTAGCCAGGCATTTGGGCTGAAACGCCAGCCCCACCCTGGCGTTAGCCAGGCGTTTGGGTCCAAACGCCAGGTCCCCAGTTCGGCAAGAAATTGAGTTTTGACGGGTTTAAGTGTTTTCTAATTGAACTAGAAGTCTCCTACACGGTTAGGGTTCACCCTAAACCTATAAATAGACTCCTAAAATACAACTACAAAGAGAGATTTACAGGAATACACAGAGATTCGAGTTTGGAGTGAATCGAAGGCAAAACATCAACTTGTACATATTTTCTTCCTTGCTTTGTAGTTTAATTATGCTAGTTGTTTTAGATTTTATTCTTATGAATTTGTTTAGCTAATTTTGTGTGGAACCCGTTGGGGAATAAACTTATTTTGATATTAATATAGCTTTGATTGATTGATTAAACTCTATTTGTTCAACTACGTTCTTGTTGTAGTTGATTGAAGGGCCCTCAATTAGCTGTGCCTATTTATTATGTATCTACTTGAGAGAGAGTGCATATTTAGGTAATTGTTTGAACAACACCACTCCCAGAGTATAGACGAAAGTCATAACCGAGGGTTTAGAGGTTGGATTAGAGATAACGATACTTCGGGTGCAATCTAAGTGAACTGTAATGCAATCTAGCTAGCGTAACTTGAGAGAGTGCGTCTAGTAAATTATCATAATTACTTGAGAGAGATTTATGGTAGATAGAGCGTTCATGATTGATAGAGACGATTAATCAAGCTATACGAAGTATCCGAGAAGTAAGTTCACCAGCGGGGGAAACTATAACCTTAGATTTTATTACAAGTGTTTATACCTTAGTATAGTTAATCTTTACTTTTAATATTTAGTATTAGTAACTTAAACAACATCAGGTGACAGCTGATTACTAATTTAAACAGCCTGCTTGATACGTCAATTCCCTGAGGGATCGACTCTGGGCATAATACCCCAGGATTATATTTGCAACGCCCGCTTAGTCTTCTACAAGACATAGTTGAGCGTGATCAATTTTATTTTTTTTTCTTTTTTTTAGAAATATGTGGACTCTTCCTGACGATGGATTTCCTAGACAGTTTTCTTGAG
>ML371032.1:9788-49166 GCA_005239525.1 Nicotiana knightiana
TGGTGCAAGAAAACGAGATTAAGGATATGGAGATCCTTCGTTTGAAGTCTCGTGTGATTGAGGTTGAAGAAGAGCGGGATGCTCTTAGAGCTTAATTAGCAAAAGAGAAAGAAAAGAACGATGGTGTTCTTCAGCAGATGCTGTCTCTCCTACAATCCAAGAACGCAACCTCCACTGCACCTTCCCATCATTAGGATTCTCAGAGCTTCCACAACCCATCTTAAGACCAGTTCTCAGTTTCAGTTCTTTTTACTATTTTTTTTTTGCTTATGGTTGGTTTGTTTTTGCTTTGTTGTATGGTGGTTGATTATCGTTACTTATCAATGAATTTTGCTTTTAGTTATTGACTTGTCTCAATTTCTGAGTTAGCTAACATTTAT
This sequence comes from Nicotiana knightiana, assembly GCA_005239525.1. Classification (NCBI taxonomy): domain Eukaryota; kingdom Viridiplantae; phylum Streptophyta; class Magnoliopsida; order Solanales; family Solanaceae; genus Nicotiana; species Nicotiana knightiana. The sequence continues at coordinate 10,169 of ML371032.1, forward strand.
TGGTTTCTTGTATTGATTAATCATGCTTTGCACCTGCAGTTGCCTCAATGGCCATGAGTAATAATTAATAAAACTGGTAAGTATATCATTTTGCAAACTTTTCGATGATGCCAAAAGGGGGAAGATAGTTTGTGCTGAACTTTTCAAATTATTTTTAAAGTTTAAAGTGATATTTATAACCTAATGAACCTGGATTCTCTATGATTAATGCTTAAAACCATACAAAGTTCTTTGAAGTGTATACAGGATTAAGCATAGAGTTTGTCATCATCAAAAAGGGGGAATTTGTTGACCCATGTCACTGCACAGTTTTGAAGATTGACAAAAAGCTGACCAGTTGAACCAGGTCCATCAGAGCACACAACTTGAACTAACTAGCTGGCACATGAACCGTATATGCTTAGGAGATGTTTTGAATATGAAATATCAATGAACCAAGAGATCATCTCCTAATGCGAAAAGGTTACAAACTGATCTGATTAATTGAAGTCGAATTCAGCAAGGAAAGTAACAAAAGAAAGGAAGTTGAGTTTGGTTCTAATTGGTTCACCAAGGTAGAGTTGAAATAGAATTGGAACACAAGCTCAACGACTGACTCTATAAATACTACACGCACAAAGTTGAAGTGAATCAAAGTCTGAAAGCAAAATTCCCAGAGTTATTTTTGCTCGCAGAATCATTGTGCGATGCAAAGGCTACAGTTCAACTAGAAGAACCAGTTCCATCAGATTGATTATTGAGTCTAGTTGATTGTAGTACGAGTTTTTAATATTGTATCTTTCAGCTTTCATAGAAGCAATTATAATAGGTACGTATTGTTCAAGTTAGAGTTAACTTGAGGTGTGTAGAAATTAGCTAGGGGCTAGTTACTACAAAGGGATTAGAGTTAGTCATAAGATTACAAAAGAGTTTATTTTGTAAGTCCGTTTGGCTCAGAGTTTTTAGTGAAAAGTTGAGCAAATCCTACTGAGGAGTAGGTCGTGGTTGTTTCACCTTTTGAGCCATGTGTTTTTCACATAAAAAATCTCTGTGTTTTTACTTTACTGCTTCTTATTATTCCGCAACAGTAGTAGTTGGAACACCAAGAAGAACCAGGTTCTTCTACTGAGACAACACTCAAAAATTAGGTACCACACAAAGTAACCTATCTTCTTGTGTGGTATTGAAGTCTAAAACATCACTTACTTTGATCTTGTTATCCATGCTTAGACTAGTTACTTACTAAATTGATCATTCTTACCGTGTTTATGGGCTTTTATGATAATTGAATATTGATTCTAAAGTTGAGATTGGTATTGTGGAACTTTTTGAAGTAAGGTTTGTTCTTGTTGATTCTATCTCCATGCTATTACTTGTTCATTGTTATGTGGTAAGGGAGAGTGTAATGCACGAAGGATGATGTCGTGCCATATTGTGAGTATTAATGCACGAAGGGTGATGCCGTGCCATATTGTGAGTGTTAATGCATAAAGGGTGTTGCAGCCATGTTATGAGAGTTAATGCGCGAAGGGTTGTGCCGTGCCGTGCCGTATTTATTGATTTATATTTTGAGGTTGAGAGTAAAAGAACGAAGGATGATGCTGTGTTCTTTATTGTGTTTAATTGTATTCACTGGTTAAAGGCATATTAACTGTTCTGGTTATCATTTCCGCCGTATCTCTTATATCTTGTACCCCTTTTAGCATGTCCCCCTCCCAATAGTACATGTTAAGCTGTTGCTTGTTGTTATCTTGTATATATACTGTTATTTGCACAAGTTTATCATGTTGGTGTCTTGTCATAGCCTCGTCACTACTTTATCGACGTTAGGCTCGACACTTACGAGTACATGGGGTCGGTTGTACTCATACTACACTCTGCACTTCTTGTGCAGATTTGGTACCGACCTTAGATGATTGTGAGGCTCAGCAGTTTGGACGTGCTTATTGGAGACTCAAGGTAGATCTACTGGCGTCCGCAGACCCTGGAGTCCCTTTCTAGTTTCCCTATTTTACTGTTTCTTTTCATTCATAACAATTGTATTTCTTTTAGACTCTTTTTGTAGACAATATTAGAAGCTCGTGAGTTGTGACTCCAGATCCGAATTGTATCAGATATTATGGGCTTTATGTTATTCCGCATTTCAGTTTTAGCTTCTATTTGGCTTAATTGTTTCTGTTATTGATATTGACTAAATTGGCTTAAAGAATCCTCTAACCTTGGCTTGCCTAGATAGTGAAATGTTAGGCACCATCACGGTTCTGAAGGTGGAAATTCCGGGTTGTGACAAAAGTACTATCAACACCAATAGTTGATAGGTCACCACGTATCGACACACTGGAGAAAAAGATCATCTTATCAATGAGCAAGAACTAAAGACTGAAATTTTCTGACAACGAGGAGAAGGTAATGTCTCCAAAAGCAGGCGATGAAAAACCTACATCGAATGTTGCAACTAAACAAAATTTAGTATCTCCTCGGACTTCAGAGAAGATAAAATCAACCGAGAAAAGAAGAAAATATGGTACATCAACATATAAATTAAAAACAAATTTTGTACAAATTTAATGCAAATTTGAATATCTACAACAACATACATAATAAAAATAAATTTCATTAAAATAATCATATATTGTACAATTTTTTTTAAACTTATTTATAACTTTTATACATTATTTCTACCTAGTTAAATACAACTACAATATCATACAACTTAAATACAATTTTTTTATAATATGTCTTTCGATCTAATTTATACATAGTAAAAACAAATTTCATACAACTAATTATATATTATACAACTTATTTACAAATTTTATACACTATTTATACCCACTTAAATACAACTACAATATCATACAACTTAAATATAATTTTTATAAATTTTTTATACAATATATCTTTTGTATATGATTTGTATATATTTTATATGTGGTGTATTTTCTTCCTCTCTAAAATTCCAACCAAAACTTACTCTCTTAATACAATTTTGATACATATTAACCACTTTATGTAAAAAGATAGTATGATAAATTAAATACAAATTTTATATAATAATTCATACAATATACAACTATTTTTTAACTTTCATACAACATTCAAATAGAAAAAAAATATAACTATAACAGAATACAATTTTCATACAATTATAATACAACTTTACTACAATTTCATAAGTATATTGTACGCCATGTGTTCTTATTCTTCTTCTTCTTCTTCTTCGAGTTTCAATCTGAAGTTCAGTCAAAATCAAGCTAGCGTGCCATAGATTCCCAAAATTTTCAAAACATATTTCGGGTTTTTATTTTTGAAAAAACATGAAATATGACTATACCCACAAGTTCTAAAAACTATCACAAATACCCAACATTACCTTTATAAACAACATTCATTATATTATGGCAAACCATAGTCCTGTACATATATAAATTTGGTACAAGATTATCATTTTTATAATTCACAACATAATACGCAATCAAATGACCGAGAAGACGAAGCAATATTGTTACAAAATATTAAATGATGGGTTCTTTTATAAAATACAAAAGTTTGGGACAATCTAAAAAAAAAAAAAATAGTGATATTTTGGGCCAAAACCAGCTCTTGAGCTGATTTTGGGAATTTGCCAAAATGTGGATACAATTTATGAACAAACATATGTTTGCCAAAAAAAAAATCCAAATATATTTTGGCAAAATCTATGGCCAAACGGGTCCCAAGTCTAATCTTCACCAAAATACCCTCAAAATTGAGATATAAACTCCAAACAATATTCCCAGTTGTTTGCAACAACACCCAATCCAAACAAATAATAGTTTTTGAAAACCCAAATTTGATTTCAAAGCTTTTTAATGGCTGTCAATGGTGGAGAGTCTAACACTTTCAAAATTTATGGATTGACAATTTCAATTTGAACACCAACTGTGCAACATGAAAGAAGATTGCTAAGTTAAAACGATTGAAATCCATTGATGAATTCCATTAAAATTCTATATAACAAGAAAGCATAAAAAAATAGAGAACATCAAATAAAGAAAAATTGGGGAAAAAACATAGAAGCATAGTAGAGAAACGAAGAGAGAGAGAGAGAAAGAAAGAGAGAGAGATGGAGAGACTGAGTGGGCAAGTATAAGGGATAATGAAATAACTTATATTTCTTATTCAATCCCTAATATAAAAGAATACTTATTTAAAACTTATTTGTATATAATTGGTAAATTATATATGACCATGTAATTAAATTAAAACTTGAGTAGGGAGGGTAATATGATTTCAAATAGTATATAAAAAGATAAAAATTCCAAAATTTTATTTGATGATTCATTACAAATATTATTTAGTTATATAATCCTTTCACAAGAGATCAATAAAAATAAAATATGAAACTTGTAATAAAATACATGAGCTCTTCATAGATTTATTTTATACTACTCAAATTATAAGTGGATATACGAGATCATTTGCTCGTTTGTTAGCCTTAATCAAATTACTAAAGGCTACTAAAAGAACAAAAATGAAAGAATCGTTTTTGAACAGATCATCAACAACAAATACAACGAGAATTGAGAGAGAAAATGAATTTAATTGAACAAACCGAAAAATCTGTTAATTACAAGAATTTGCTCCTTTTATTTGATTGGCAGTAAAGTGACAAGCATCAGGACGTTGTACCTTAGCAATAAATTACAATAATGTAGCTAACCTTTTTTTATTTTTCCTTTATGATACATTTTAATGTAGTAAAGTCTACCACGTTAATAAAACGAGATATAATACGACCATTGTCCCCATAATCGTCATTGTCATAACAATTTCGGTCTTTTTATATGGATAAATCTAGTATATTCTGCTATTATATGTGAAGACGAATGAAGTGAGTGTAGATTCTAGAACGAAAGCTTGTGCTTATGCTACAATGAGCAGAGTTTTAACTATCGCCGCCTCCGCCTCCGCCTCCGCCGCCGCGGTGGTTCCGTTTACCCACTACCCCAACTCTGTCCTTCCACGTCCCTTAAACCTCTTGAATCTGCCTTCCTCTCTCACTGTAACAACCCACACTCTTACATTTCGCGGACGATTCTTCTCGCCGTACAGTTCCCGAGCCGTTCCCGGTCCTGCCGACGCCGGTTTAACAGGTGGTTTTGATGCTATAATTGGAGATGGTGGCTCAATGCTACAGGATGCGGGAGCCACGGCTTTGGTCATCGCTGGTGCTTACGCCCTTGTCTCCACTTTCGATTTCTTATCCGAGCGCAAGCTCATTGAACAGGTTCCCTCTCTCTCACCCACACCCACACAGGCACACCCTCTTATATGTGTGTGCGTATATGTATGTGTAGCCGTGTAGGTTATATATAGCTGTAAATGTCAATGTACAGAGACTCGTAATCAACAAAAAATGACAATCAAATCTCAGTGGAGGCAAAAAGTATTAGGTGATTTATTCCCATAACCTAAGCCTTGGTTCGCAAAGACAGGTGTGAGCCAGGATTTTCACCTAGGAGAGTCAAAATATAAAAAAGTTAACACACTAAAAAAGTCTGAGATTCCGGTGAAGGGGAAATTTGACACCCCTTGGACAAAGGTGGCTTTGCCAATGCGCATAGTTACCCAATACCTGTGCTGGTGGGAGATTGAGAGGTAACAGGGTATCGGGCGGAGTAGTCGCCAGACACCACCGTCATAAGAAAGTTTGACAATCTTATTCAGTTTCATGAAAAATTGACAACCTTCTCATGAAAACCTTATGCATTTTTTTCTTACCTGGAATCAGGATCCCTTAATAGCCCATTCAAACTTGTGGTGATTGAAACTATTTATAGAGAGGAAATCAGCTAGTGCTGAGATTTTTAGAAATTGACTCTTCAAAATTTGGCGTATTTCAAATGTAATAACCTGGTATCCATTAATAAACTGCCCGTATTCGTTTACAGTGAAAGTGTACGACACTGCACTTTCTTATTTTTAGCCATTCCTGTTATTATTTACTTTAGATATTAAACGAGAGCTCACAGAATTACAACATGCTCTGAATACTTAAAAACCTTCTTTCTGGGAAGGGGGAGGAAGAAAGAAAAAAAGGTAGAAGGATTGTGATCTTGTGAGACGTCAAACGTTAAAGCCTTAAAGGTTCTTATAACATATTATAATGGCCGTGTGATCTTGATTTTTAGCAGCTTTTGTTTCTTGGGATATTTATTTTCCTCTTCATTCATTGAAACAGAATTTAAGCAGAAAGCTGGTTCACATATTGTCTGGTCTGCTTTTTATGGCTTCCTGGCCAATTTTCAGGTATTATTTTGTCTTACGTAGATGATTGTAAAACCATCTTTGAATGTTCTCACTGATGATTTAGATCTTAGATTAGTGCATCAAGATGGGCACGCTACTTTGCTTCTGTAGTTCCACTTACAAACTGTTTGAGACTTGTGATTCATGGCCTTTCTTTGGCTACTGACGAGGGACTTCTAAAATCTGTTACTCGGGAAGGAAAGCCAGAGTAAGTTCCAGAATCCTTTTTCTGCCTCTTTCAACATATACATGGTACAAATTCATCTCTTATATTTCAGCCTTTTCCTTGTAGAGAATTGCTTAGAGGGCCTCTATATTATGTTCTAGTGTTAATTTTGAGTGCACTTCTCTTTTGGCGTGAGTCACCAGTTGGAGTGATTTCGTTAGCAATGATGTGTGGTGGTGATGGTAATAGCTGAAGCTCATATTACTTAGTCTATGATTAGTTCCTTTTGTACTTCTTTTTTTCTGACTTTGTTCTATGTAGGAATTGCTGATATTGTTGGAAGAAGGTTTGGGTCCATAAAAATCCCTTATAATAAACAGAAAAGTTTGGCTGGTAGCCTCTCCATGTTTGTTCTCGGTTTCCTGGTGTCCATTGGGTAGGTTTTTGTCCCTTTTCTGTTTTTGCTTAGAGATCTTGTTGTAAACTTTATGCTGATGCTAGACTTGGTTAAAGGATGCTCTATTACTTCTTGGCCTTGGGATATCTTCACTTGGACTGGGTTTCAACTGTAGAAAGAGTAGCTGTGGTGTCATTTATAGCAACTATGGTGGAGTCTCTCCCTATTACTCCAATGGTAGACGATAACATTTCTGTTCCTTTGGTAAGCATGGTTGTAGCATCGTTGGCTTTTGATTTTTTAGCTTAGAATGCCCTCATCTTCCCAGCATTATACTGTCCTGATAAAATTGCATTGTAAAGTGATGATTCCTGCTTTATCTTCTTGTGGTGCTCTTATCTGTATCCTAAAGTGGTTCCTTGATGTCCAAACATGTCAACTGGTAAAGATCTCATTGCATCATTTTTTATATTCATAAACCAACAACTCATTGTGTCTCAATGTCCCCCCCCCCCCCCTCTCTCTTTCCCTCAGCGATACTGGTCACTTAATGGATCAATGAAGAACCACATTATCATCTATGGATGAATGTCATAGGGAGTCTTGTTTTGTAGCTAATGGTTCGTATTTCATTCAAGCAATTTATTGTTTAGTACTATCCACAACCATCTTTTTATGTTGGAATTAGATCTAGAAAGACATTTATGGTGTATCTATTGAACTATAACTTGTATAATGTTGAGCTCTGTATCTACCTACCCTTTTCTTCTGAAAAATTGTCTTTAAAGTTAAAGCGGTTCCACAGTACAAAATTACTCTGTGTCACACTCTCGAGTATGTCATTGCATTCACATGCGGACTCCGCACTGGTCCATTGAAAGAGTGTTGTAAACAGAGATTTGACTGAAAAGTTTGAAGAAAACTAGCTGAGAGAATTGCCAAGAGAAGTAGTCTCAGTTCGAATTCATTAGATAAACTTTCTTCAGAGAATGTTTACAACTTATGATAGCTAGAAAAGTGGAGAGAGAAGCTGGTGTGGGACATGCTCCGCTGATCTTACCCTTTGACTACTTGATAGGGACCAAATGGGAAGGACTCTAAAAAGTGGGACTAAAGTGCAACAATTGAAAGTGCTGCTTAAAATTATGCTCGACCAAATTGTAACTTTTAGGGTGTGTGTGGTATTTTCGTGGAAATTAATTTTCACGAAAATATTTTCTTGAAAAATAAGTAGTAATCTTATTCATTTTTCGGTGTTTGGTACGCAAATTAAGGAAAATAAATTTTCAAGAGTATTCATCAATAATTTAGATACAATAAATATGAAGCCATAAACTTTCGAACCAATAACCTTCCGAACCCACAAATTTCATAAACTTCCGAACCGTTAAATTTTTGAACCCGTAAATTTTATAATTTTTAAACTCGTAAACTTTCAAACATATAAACCTTTGAACTCATAACTTTGAAACTTGTAAAATTTTGAATTTTTACATTGAAAGATGAAAAAAACTAAAACTGAAAATATATAAAAAAAAAAATTTGGGGAGGGGAGGGGGTGGGGTGCAGAAAAAAGAAAAAACATGGAGTGAGGTTAGATAATGGTGACTTGCAACTAGTTAAGAGTTCTTGTTTATTGTTGGATACTTCTAGCTCTTTGTGTAACGACTCTTTAGCTAGTGATGTGAGTGATGTTGAGTTATGATAGTCCACCTTTGTGGATAATGAATGTGATGATTCTTTTGACTCTACTTTAACTTTGTTGGAAGAAAGTTTTGAACTTTATGAATAAACGAGTCAACAAGAATGTGTTGATGAATTCTTTGATTCTATTTCCATTCCTTTGGAAGAAAGATTCAATTTTTATGATGAAATGAGCAAATGTGAATGTGGTGATGATTTGGTTTGAGTAAAAAGGAAAGTAAAGTTTTTTTATGCTAGAACTAGTATAGGTTGCTTTACTTATCTTCTTCCTACTTTTGAAATAATATTCTCGTTAGATTTTACTAATGCTTCTTTGAGAAAAGGTAAGAATATTTTTTTTGGTGTTTTGATTGATTATTGTGAGAAAAAAGAATCTTACTTTATTGATTATTTTATGAAGGTTCAACAAGGAAAAGTTGCAGGGTAAGGAGAGCCTTGAACTAACAATTTGGCATATTATTTGTCAAGAGCTTTTTCTTTTGCCCGAAAGCAAGAATAGTGTGTACATTTGACTTATGCTTATCTTGTGTTTATCTAAGGCCATTGAGGTAGAGATTCGTAACTTTGAGTATTTTGATATTCTTTATGATGATTCTTGGTGTTGGCCTTTCTCTTAAATTGCCATGTGAGATTGTGGTTGGAAAGCATGTGGATACTTGGGGATTAAAGTTTGTTTTTGACCCCGGAGTTGTTTCTTATTATAGTAAAGTGTCTTTCTTTGGATTGGGGAGTATGCTTTTTATTGATTCTTATGACACTTCGTTATAACATAAAAGTGTGCACTTTTGTATACGGTCAAAATTGGGGAAGACCGATTTTAAGGCTTCTAAGGCGTCCCAAGGCCGGTCTCGATGGGATCGGAGCATAATCTGAGGGTCGACCCCGAGGTACATCCCTCGAGAAAGTATATCGAAGGCTCATCACAGCATACCTCGAGGCAAGATAAAAATCGAAGATTGTCATGGAAAGGCGGGAAATTCCCAAAGATACGTGGTTAGAGCTAACAAGGTCTGCAAGAATAGTACAAGTTCGTACTGAGCCATTATACAGCTGTACCAATAACATTTCCTTGTCACAATTAGACATGTACTATGTTGGGATTCCCCCTCCTATATAAAGGGGACCCTTATCATTTTGTAAGGCACATGAATATTCAATACCACAAAACATTCTCTGCTTTTCCTATCTAAGTGTGCTCAACAATTGTTTCACTAATTTATTGTCTTCCATTTATTGTGTTCATTAATTGTTCTTCATTTATTGCTCGTTATTGGCCGCAAAAGGCTATCCCCGAGACCCCCCATATTATTGTTTCTCAATCGACTGCTCATTACTACGCGTCTTCGTTCGACCTCGAGGCCTCGCTTTGTGACTTTTGGTTTGCATATCCTACTCCTTTGGCTCACACTTATCATTTCCCAATAATCAACTAGTGTTAGAATATATCACATATTTTTAGAACCGGACATCAAATATAATTGTTAATACCATTTTCAAGGTAAACAGTTTGGCGCCCACCGTGGGGCTAAAAATAATAGTTATTGTTTTAGTGTTGGTTTTCTGAAAACACAAGTTATTTTTACATTTTTTCTTGCCCAAGAATCTTTGATTTCAGGTCAAGAAATGTCTAACTCAGTGAATGCACACGAAAACGACGGTCTTGGACTTCATGGAAAGAACGATGCAGCTGCTTCAGGCTTGTACCACTGCAAAACCCTGAAGTGGCACCAGCACAAATCCCCGTCGATGTGGGCCCACGCAACGCTCAACATGTCGATGTAAGCTCTCATACCGACGTAAGTGTGCGTAGAGGATACCAACATGAAGCGCAGAGAACTCGTGCCCGGGAGGAAAGAGAAATTAGCCTACAAGTCATTTTTGAGATGCTACAAGTACAACAAGTAGCTATTGCTCAGCTGCAGAGTCAACAGAAAACTCCAAGCACAACAGTACCGGAAACGGCTCCTCAAGTCGAGCAGGCGCCGGAAAGATCGAGTGGCAAGGGGTCAGCAGCAGACCCCGCCATAGTGAAGATGTACGTGAACCTCACAAAAAGAATTGAATCGGGAGAAAAGAAGATAGAAGCTAACGATAAAAAAGTGGAGACCTATAACTCGAGGTCGATCAAATCCCGGGCACACCCCCAATTCTGAAGGGTGTAGATTCAAAGAAGTTCGTGCAGAAACCATTTTCATCGAGTGCGGCTTCGAAGCCCATTCCAAAGAAGTTCAGAATCCCCGATATTTTGAAGTATAACGGGACCACGGACCCCAATGAGCACATCACTGCTTATACTTGTGCTATAAAAGGGAATGACCTAAAGGATGATGAGATTGAATCCATCTTGTTGAAAAAATTTGGAGAAACGCTGTCAAAGGGGGCAATGATGTGGTATCATAACCTACCCCCGAACCAATGGATTCATTTGCCATGTTGACAGACTCTTTTGTGAAGGCACATGCTAGTGCCATCAATGTTTCTACAAAGAAGTCCAATGTCTTCAAAATCAAACAAAAGGAAAACGAGATGCTGAGGGAATTTGTATCTCGCTTTCAGATGGAGCGAATGGAATTACCATCGGTCTCCGACAACTGGGCAGTGCAGGCCTTCACTCAAGGCTTGAACGAACGAAGCTCGACAACTTCGAAGCAGCTAAAGCAGAACTTGGTTGAGTATCCCGCCGTGACTTGGGCAGATGTACACAACAGATATCAATCAAAGATTAGGGTCGAAGACGACCAATTGAGATCCCCCTCTAGCTCAGTATATCCAAGCAGGCTCCTAGTAAAGGGATCGAGGCCTACGGAAAGGGAGTCGAGATCAAGCAAATAAAGGTATCAACCGTACGTCAAAGATCAAAAAGACACTTCGAGGCGGAATATACCTTGAAATGATCGGGGAGTAGATCGAGGCCAAAATTCCCGGGGACTCATGAGCAAGATCGGGTTTGACAGGCATTCGAGGCCGACAGAGGTACCCCGATTATCGGAATGCAACTTCAACATCGATGTCTCAGACATCGTATCAATTATAGGTAAAATCAGGGATACCAGATTGCCAAAGCCCGCACAATCAGATCCTTCCCGAAGAAACCCCAACTTGATGTGCGAATACCATGGCATTCATGGTCATAAGATCGAGGATTGTAGGCAGCTCCAAGAGGAGGTGGCCCGACTGATCAACGAAGGGCACTTTCGAGAATTCCTCAGCAATCGAGCCAAGACCCACTTTCAAGAAAGAGCGGCGAACAAAAAGAATGAACCAGAAGAACCTCAGCCAATCATTCACATGATCATTGGAGGAATCGACGTCCCGCAAGGACCCATATTCAAACGGGCCAAAGTATCCATCGCAGCAGAAAAGCAAACTCGGAGCTATATATCTGAAGTCGCTCTTCATTCATAGAAGAAGACATTGAGGCCTTGTCCCAACCACATAATGATGCACTGGTAATTTATTTTCTTTTGAATAACGTTCGAATTAAACGTGTGCTCGTGGATCCAGGTAGCTCGGCTAACATAATCAGGTCGAAGGTGGTGGAGCAGCTCGGACTACTCGAACAGACCATACCCACCTCTCGAGTCCTCAATGGATTCAACATGGCAAACGAGACAACGAAGGGGGAAATCATCTTCCCAGTCAACGTGTCCGATACAGTTCAGGACACCAAGTTTCATGTCATCGAAGGCGATATGAGGTAGGACTTGGAAGGACGTGGATATGAGCATTTTACAAAATTGTGCTTTTGTTGGAAGTATGGGACTTCTACTCTCTTGATTCTTCTCATGGGTATTATTTTCGTTATAGTCAAGTTTGTGTCATTGGTGTTAAAGATGTGTTCTTTCTAGATAATGACACTTGGTTATATCATAAGAGTGTTACTTTTGAGTGCAAGGTTGAGATCTTTGATCTTTTAGCTTGGGCATACAATGCTTTGGTTGTGATTGGATTGGGTACTTATGTTTGCCCCTTTCTTGGTTTTGCAAGGTCCGAAATTCGAGATGAATTTCTTTCGGGGGAGGGGGGGAGGGGGAGGATGATACAAGCCAGATGAATACGCTTAATGAGGATGATTTCCTAGTCAACATCATAACATTAGAGTGCTTTAATGGAGTCAAGATCAAGAAGACTATATTAGCAATTTAGCTATTTAGGCTAGTCTTATAATTTAGGTCTACTTAGCTTCCTTACTGGTCTAAGGGTATTTTAGTCATCTAGCCTAATATAAATAGTCCCTCCTCTCATTTTGAAAGGAAACTTTTGATGATCGATTGATAAACAAAGACCAAACCTTGAGAGGTTTAAGGTATCTTTTATTTCTCTTTATTTACCATGTTTTTAGATTATCTACGTTAGATTTTATCATGTATGAGTTCATGTTCATACTCTTGGATTATCTTTTATATTTGAATGTTAATTCATTGTTCTAGTTGATATATCTTCTAGGGGCTTTGGATTGACTTCTTTACTTAGCTTAATCCGTGTTTCTTATTAATGTTATTCCTCGATTAGTGTTTATCATAGTAAGGGGTCTAACTAGGTCATAGTTAAGTTCTTGTGTTTCTCTATTTTAAACCCTAATCTTCTATCTTTTTGATTCCGTGTATTCCATGTTTTTGATACGATTTCGTATCATGGGAGCATACCTAACCAATGAGTCAAACTGAAGACCGTACTACCAAACACTCATATTACCCTACCGAAGGGTTAAGAACCTATCAACTCAGGCCCGTCTAAGCTCTGGTGGCAGATAATGACGAAGAAAAACTTCTGTAAACTCATGCGATACTGCTGGGGGGGCATCCTCACCTCTGGACAACTCCCAAGACTCGTACCAATTAATTGCAACATCTTGAAGTCTATAGGAAGCTAGATCAACTCACTCAGTCGAAATGGCCTTCATTATCCTCAAAGTCCTCTGCATCCTATCGATAAATACCTGAGGGTCCTCGTTTGGATCTGCTCCAATGAACACCGGAGGGTCTAAATTAATGAAATCACGAACCCTCGTACTAACAAACCTATCTACATGTTATGACCCAAATCGGTAGGCCATGACGAGTTCCCGAGTCCTACCTGTCGAACACCCTTAAGCATGCGTCTAAGATATAAACATGAGTAAGATCTGCTAAATTACGAGAATAACATGTTTGAGGGAAACCTGTCCAAAAGACATATATACATATACGTGCGGAATACGTAGGGCGAGCCGACAAGGCTGCTATAGACAACTATATATCCAACTATACATATTGTCTACAGACCTCTAATAGAATATACAACTATACAAGGACGGGACTGGGCCCCTTCATACCCATATATATATACAAACATATCGTACCAAAATCTAAAGTAGCTCCGGATCAAATGGAGCACAACAACTCTCGCTGATAAGGGATTCTAAGAAGGGGGGCCATCAGCTTGTCTACCTGCACCTGCAGGCATGGAATGCAAGCCCCGGGAAATAGGACGTCAGTACGAATAATGTACTGAGTATGTAAGGCATGAAGATTATTACATAAAAGACATAGATGAAGCATGAAATAAAGAATTCCTCCTGTAAGTCTAAATAACTTTGTAAATCCTCAAAAAATTAATAATGTCATGTACGTGCGTTTATATGTTATGTCATGCATAGGTATAGGTGTACATAACATCTAGCCTCTAAGGGTATCCTATCATATCATCTCGGCTACTGTGAGCAAAATCATCAACATATACCAGCTGATTAGGTGACGGTACGTATATAACACCGTAAACTTTTTTCATATCCCGTATATATATATAATATACGCGTATATAACGCCATCTGGTCATAGGTCAATGTACATATATAAATGAATGAAATGCATAAAAAATACATTAATAAGATTAATATACCTATTAGATAAACTTTATCAACTATGTATTTTTCTAAGACCCATGAACAGAAGATATAATAATATGTCACATAGGGAATCAAGAACATAGACACCCCTAGTACTTCTATGAATATAGTCATTTATGAAAGTTGTGTGTTAGCTCGTTTCATTTGTATCATTTGGATCATGCAAAAAAAAAGAAGGGATAACCTTAACATACCTGAGTCGATTATCTTGACAATCCTTCTAACACACGCCAATCGCGACGAAACACATAACAACGAGATCGAAATAGGGAACAATCCGTATGTTATTCTTGAGAAATATTGCATCGTAATCCCTTAGAATCGCAAATCCCACATTGCTATAATATTAAGTAGTCTTCATATGAAATGCTTGAAGCTATAACGTTGCTATTGCAAAATTATCTTTGCTGAAGTTTTTTCTTAAGATGTGAGCAATTTATTTTGTGAATTTGAAAGGTTAACCTTTAGGATGACTATTCCTTTCATAAAAACCCCTAATTAGGCCACATATTTTAATGAACTTAGTCATTACATGAGCTGCCACGTTAAGGGGTTCCTTGGTCTTATCCAAGGTTATTAATTAATTATCCATTAATTCTTAATCTCCCATTAACCAATAATTAACCAATTACCCACATAATTAAGAATTGTCTCAAATTACTTAAAATACTACTTAATTTTAACACACATTATGTACCCTGCTATTGTGGTCATGTGGTATCTTGTATGACATTAGTCCATAAATACCGGGTATTATAGCTCGGATCGTATTTTATCCCAAATCAACAACCTTCAACGAAACTCACTTTCTTTGATTCATTTACCCTTTAACCTTCACGACACTTACTTATCGCCTGTTATAAATAGCATAAATCCTTATAACCTCAAGATAATCTCATCCCCGAGTCTACGTCGATTAACTGAAGACGAAACTTTAACGTACGAAAATGCGATATGTAACATCCTTCCTCCCTTAGAAAAATTCGTCCTCAAATATTTAACTCTCTGGGATCTATATAAATTTTGGTAGTATTGCCTTTGTAACAGTACTACTGTCAACCCTTTCTGTGGAAAACTCAATAATTCAACGCCAGATAGGACCACACGCATCAATAACGACGATGGCTTCACACGACCAATGATAATAACTAACACAAGAATCCATACACGATACTTAAGGTTGTGATGTCTCAGTCAGATCCTTCTCTGGAAGAGGAAATAAGTGAGGATATCTAGGCTTCCCAAGTCATTTATTCCACATTGTTGTTTCTCCAAAGTACTTTCACCGAAGCTACGTCATTAGTCCTCAATTTTCGAACCTGTTGTCTAGTATAGCAATGTGAGTTTCCTCATATGATAGCTGCTCTGTGAGCTGAATATCGTCATCTGACACGACTCTAGAAGGATCTCTAATACATTTACTAAGCATTGACACATGAAAGACTAGTTGTACAGACTCCAAGTCAGAAGGCAAGTCTAACTCATATGCTACCTGGCCTACCTTACGTATGGCCCAATGTACCGGGGCTAAGTTTTCCTGTCTTTCCAAACTTCATAACGCCTTTCATTGGTGATACCTTTAGGAATACCAAATCGTCAACCTGAAACTCCAACGCTCGTTGTCGAGTATCCGCATAAGACTTCTGACGGCTTTGAGCTGCTAATAGCCTTTCCTGTATAAGCTTAATCTTCTCGGTTGCATGTTGTACCAATTCTGGTCCTACTAATTTAGTTTCCCCAACATCGAAACAGACCTACACTTCCGTCTGTAAAGAGCTTCGTATGGAGCCATCTGAATACTGGAATGATAACTATTATTTTACGCGAACTCAATAAGCGGCAGATGATCATCCCAGCTACCCTTGCAGTCTATCACACAAGCTCGTAACATAACCTCAAGTGTCTGAATAGTACGCTTAACCTATCTGTCTGTCTGGGGCTGAAATGTTGTACTAAGACTTACCTGAGTCCACAATCCTTTTTGGAAGGACCTCCAGAAATTAGTTGTAAACTGAGCTCCTCTATCCGAGATAATAGATATGGGGACACCACACAGTCGTGCTATCTCCTTAATGTAAAGCCTTGCATAATCCTATGGAATATGTAGTCCTAACGGGCAGAAAATGGGCTGATTTTGTAAGTCTATCAACAATCACCATATAAAATTGAACTTACGCTGGGTACGAGGTAAGCCTACGATGAAATCCATATTGATCACTTCCAAGTCGGAATCTCTATAGCCTGCAATAATCCACGGGGTTTTTGATGCTCAATCTTAACCTGTTGACAGTTAGGGCACTGAGCAACAAACTCTACTATATCCTTTTTCATTTCGTCCCACCAATATATTTCTCTGATATCATGATACATCTTTGTTGCTCCTTAATGGATATAGAATAACGAGCGAGTTTCTCCCATAACTTGCCGGCGAAGCCCTACAACATTAGGGACACATAATCGCCCTCGATTTCTAATGACCTCTTATCCTGTAATTTCAAATGGTGTCTTCTCCTTCAGAGGGGTTGTATCTCTATAATGAGCTAACACAGGATCCTCATACCAGCGTTCCTTCACTTCAATTACTAAAGAGGATGTTGTCGTGTCCTGAATAGTAATTCCGGTATCACTTGAATCCAATAATCGAACTCCAAGATTAGCTAGCGGATGAATATCATGGGCTATTCCCCTCTTCTCTGGCTGTGTATATGACAGGCTACCCATAGATCTACGGCTGAGGGCGTCGGTTGCTACGTTCGCTTTCCCCAGATGGTATAAAATATCAACGTCATAGTCTTTAAGTAGCTCCAACCATCTCCTTTGGCATAAATTCAATTCCTTTTGCTTAAAGATATACTGAAGGCTCTTATGATCCATATAGATATTAACATGAATGCCATACAAGTAGTGCCTCCACATCTTTAGTGCATGAATCACCGAGGCTAACTCTAAATCGTGGGTTGGGTAATTCTTCTCGTGCTTCCATAGTTGTCTAGAAGCATAAGCTACAACCTTACCATGCTGCATAAGTACATAACCCAATCCAACGCCCGAAGCATCACAATAGATAGCATAGCCATCGGTTTCCTCTAGGAGTGTTAGAACCGGTGCGAAAGTTAGTCTATCCTTCAATGCCTGGAAACTCCGTTCGCAAGCATCAGTCCACTGAAACTTAGCTCCCTTCTGAGTCAACTTTGTCAATAGTGTCGAAAGAGAAGAAAATCCCTCTACAAATCTCATGTAATAACCTGCCAAACTGAGAAAGCTACGAACCTCCGTCGGTGTCGTGGGTCTAGGCCAAGTATTTAATGCCTCAATATTTTGTGTATCAACTCGGATACCCTCACCTGAAATAATATGCCTAAGGAAAGCTACAGAGTTCAACCAGAATTCACATTTAGAGATTTTTGCATACAACTTCCCTTTTTGTAGAACCTTGAGCATAGCACGCAAATTGTCACGACCCAAACCTATGGGCCGCAACGGGCACCCAGTACCTTACTCAACCGAGTACCAACATAACGTATCTTTCGTGTCATACTATCATAGGTAAACGAGCTGGAAAGGCTGTCACGAGATAACTAGAATAGACAGGAGAGAATACTTGACATAGAACGACCCAACCTGATATAGAAACTTATACACGTGATATACGGGCCTATAAGGCCAACATGATCATTTGTAAACTCAAAACATGGGCCGACAAGGCCATATAATTATCCGTATACATGACATCTGTCTACAAGCCTCTAAGAGTACATAAGTATCATAAAGGTTGGGATTGGGCCTCGCCATACCAATCAATACATGTCCTAATTATACTGACCAAATACGCAACTCCGGAGCAAATGGAGTGCACCAACACCTTCCGATGAGTTGATAGACTACTTGGAGAACTCTCGACCTATCTATCGGGACCTGCAGGCATGAAACGCAGTGTTCCCAGGCAAAAGAGACGCCAGTACAAATAATGTACCGAGTATGTAAGGAATGAAAATCAGTAAATAATAGACATGAGAGAAACATGGAGTAAAAGACTCGACATGTAAATCTGAATAGCTGTGTGAATCATTTAATACTTATAATGTCATGCTATGCGTATACTGTCATATCATGCATAGATATATGCGTTCATAACATCATTAAGCCTCTGAGGGCATCCCATCATATCATCTCGGCCATTGTGGGCAAATCATTAATGTATACCAACTGATCAGGTGGTAGTGCGTATATAACATCGTAATATTTTCCCATATACATATAATATGCATATATACGCGTATATAACACCATCTGTTTATGAGTCAATGTAAATGAATGCAATGCATGAGAAGTACGTTAATACAATTTCTCGGAACGTCATAAGACCATTATGACTTTGATTAATATCATAAAATAAAGTTTATCAATTTACGTAATTTTTGAGACCCATGAACAGATGATAGAACAATAGGACACATGGGGAATCAAGAATATAGGCATTTCTAGTTTTTCTATGAATAGAGTCATTTATGAAAGTTGTGCATTTGCTCGTTTCGTTTGCATCCTATGGATCATGCCAAAAGGAAAGAAGGGATAGCCTTAACATACCTGAGCCGATTCTCTTGACAATCTTTCCAACACCCCTCAATCGCGACAAAACACGTAACGGCGAGATTGAAGTAGAGAAAAATCCGTATGATATTCCTGAGAAAGATTGTACCATGTTCTCTTAGGATTTCATATCATGCTGCCGTTACCTTATGGAATCTCGTGTGAATTCTTTTGCTGAAGCTTTTCCTCCATTACTTAGCACCATAAACTCTCATTTTTGATGTATGGAGATGTCTTATTTTTGTGGGTTAAAGAGATTATAAGTCTTGGTGGTGTGAACCCCACTTTGTAAGACTTGGCCACCAAAATCCCTCCAATTTTCCCACCTTAGCATATGAATTAAGAGTCATTCACTTGAGCAAAGTTTGCTGCCACGTTGGGCTCCTTACTTATCCAAAACCTTAATTAATTATCCACCAATTTCTTAATTAACTTATTAATCCCCACTAGTCCAATAATTAACCAATTATCCATATAATTAAGAATGATCTCAAATTACTTATAATACTGCTCACTTTTAACACGCTTTATACATCTTGCTATCATGGTCATGTGGTACCTTGTATGGAACTAGTCCATAAATACGGGGTATTATAGCTTAGACCGTATCTTATCTCAAAATGACAAACTTCGATGAAATTTATTTTCTTTGATGCGCTCAGCCTCTCACTTTCACGAATTTACTTATCACTTGTTTGTAATAGCATAATACTTATAACCTCAAAATAATCTCATTCCCGAACTTACGTCGATTAACTTACGACGAAACTTTAACATACGAAAATGCTTCATTTCCTAGCTTCCATCAATTTACTTGTGGCGTATTTTCACGTATGAAAACACGGGGTATAACATCATTTCCCCCTTTAAAACATTCATCCTTGAATGTTGACTGATGCATTTATCATTCTCATAACCTATAGCTCTTGCGAATACTTTAATACTCTCCTTGCTATTTATGCAACTGTTCTATGAATAAATCCAAAAGCCAGGGCATTCCCCCCTTTAGACCTCTTTCTCACGTCATGACTTGTGGTCGGAATCAGTCCGATCTCGTAACTATTGCTACCTTTCATCATGCATCTATACGACTCTGACCTTGTGCGCCTATGCGACTCTTCTTTCCTTTTTCCTCTAGTTTTTAGCCAATTTCTAGGAATCACTTTGTAAACATATACAGAGCTTGACAAGATGTCCCTCTGGGCATCTATGGGTATACTGAAATTCTTCGCTCAGTACTTTGTCGAACTTACGAATATTGCTATATCTTATTTCATAGACCTGATTATCTATCCGCATGACTTTATTGCATCTAGGTAAGTCATACTATACCCTAACTCTTACTTTGATTTATCGTTACCGAGGTTTGCTACCAAACTTCAAGTTACTTTCGTTGCTTGTCCTATATGTATAAATCTAAGTCCTTTAATGCTTCTTCGTTACTGTTCATCTTAAGAATGGGAGCCTGATCTCATCTCGTACGGTTGTAAATTTTATCCATCCATTGTTGATTCACCTTAATGCTGATCTACAATCTACTACTGATAACTTGAAACTTCTTACATAATACATTTCCACTAGGGCTTGCGTTGCATCGAGGAATATTTGAAGTGATTTTCCTGATCAACTTAGGGGCGATACTGTACTTCAATAGCCGTATTTTATAGCATCCTAATGTGATTCACCTTACGTTGGTATTTTAATCACGTACAATTCATGAAATCCTCTTCAAATCATTACTCAATCGAAGGCCCAAACGCCATCCTTTATCTATTACAATACCCTCATTGTACTACCAAGGCAGCATTCCATCTCTTCTAAATGCTACTAGTCTTAGACTCCTTTTATTTCAGTCAAGCTATACTGAGCTTTCTATAACTTAGAGAAACCATCAACTCTCTTATTTCATGAGCTTAATCCCGAGGATTTATCCATTCTGGTCACCTTCTCACTCGCCTTTTCTTATCCTTACTCTTGGTCTTCCTTAAACCTTGTCGCTCTACACATCTATTAATACTACTCGCAACCTTCCTTCAACTTTCTTGCACCATATATTTTTTTATGTTATTCTGAAACATAAAGCGAGACATCACACCGTCTCAAAATATTCTTTATTCTCTTAACTAGGCCTCTCGGTACCTAGAAACCATAGGCTGGAAGATATGCCACTGACGATGCCACTATCATTCCTGGATACTGAATCCCAACGCTTCTAGCCTTCTATCAGAAGTATGGACTATTCACGATCTTCTGTATTTGAGTATCTCGTACGTTGTTCACCTTTACCTTACTTACCTTAAAATCTTGCATCACATCTTCTATCTCTTTTATGACCTCCCTTCCACATAGGTACAATTCACATCCACGACTTGAAGCTCTCTTATAATAGTTACACCTCTGGTGCATACACAATCCGGTGGGAGATTCATACTGACTTCTTATGAGTATGATACTCTTCTAACTGGCTTTATCGTAGAGCCGTTATAGAATATGGTTTTTGTACTATCTATCTTGTACCTCTGATATCAAGAGTGATCCTGTAATGTTCCCAATCATGATGTCTATAATTTTCTAGGTCAATAATCAGACTCCTGATTTACTTAGTTGATGTAACTCTTTAGTTTCCTCTTCCCTCAGATCAACCTTTATGTAGGCTTAAGCTATTTCCGTTCTGCGGCTCATGGTTTTAGTTATTACTTTAGCCCTTCATGGAAGCTATGGAATCTCCAAGATACAATCGTCTAACAATTCAATCCTTTGTCTATGACCTAGGCTAAATTCTTTCCTTTAACTTATACCGGAATCTTTTACGGCTGCTGCATGGATAATACTCTGAACTCTTAAGTGCGTTAATAACATAACTAAATCTGGATCATTGATCGAATAATTCCTTTCATTCCTTCTCAACTTTCTTTAAATGCAAGAAATTGCTTTTCCTGGTCGTTTTTCCACTTGTCGCATGAATACTTGGCTTATCTTAGTGCCCACACATTGGAATTCCCTACAACCCATATGATCTTGAATATCATCTTTTGATTTTTTTTTTCTTCTTCCCGTTCATTATCCACGGTGGGTGCAACTTTCTTATAGAGTGCATGCAATGTTGTTGTGAGACTGTTTTAACATGACCATTTCTTCTTCGAGTTACTATGATTAGTTTGAACCGTCTTTCTTATTTCCTCAGCTAGTCTTTCACTGAAGTACATGGGGAGGACCTTCTGACTCTTGTAAAGCTGCGAGCTTATCACATCGTATACTTGACGGAATTTTTGATGTTCTTCCCCACTTATAATTCTCCATAGTTACTTATTTCCACGCCCTTGTTCTTGTAGGGTTGCTTCTGAACTAATATTTTGACTGTCTTCCGAGTGGCATTCTCTTTTAATTCTGTAACACTCATATGGTACCTTTAACTACCCCAACTCCTATCTGAATATTTCTCAAGGATTATAATGTCATAAATGCGAGGCTGAATTCACTATGTTGGGGTTCACTATGTTTATCTTGTACGATCTGCTGATTTGTCTGTATCCTCTTATCTAGCCATAACTAGGCTCTTCCTGAATCAACTACTAACTACTCGTTGGCCCATTCTCGTATCAATATTCCACGTGATGTCTCTTGGGTTATTTCCTTTGTCTTAACTTACCTCTCGCACTGGCTCCTTATCTATCAATAACATCTCGGGCAGGAACCCTTACTTCCTCCCCCTGACATCGTGTTTGCATAATGTTCTGGAATCTTAGCATATCTGTAGGATTTGAATCAGTGCAATCTCATCCCTTTTCTCATTTTTATTGCACTCTTCCTTTACCATTCCATAGTTACTAGAACCACTTAATTCTGACTTAATGCCACATCACTCCATATTCTGCCATTAGGGGAGTACTAATATTTAGTTATACGATGATCTACGTATAAATGTCTTAACTCTTCATCTTTGGCGTCTTTTCACATCATCGATGACCCTTACTCGCGATAAACCTTCTGTACCAAGGATAACAAATTTCCTTACTCGAGAGGGTGACACTTAGTATAACTCGCACATATAGTCCCTTAAGCTTAACTTTATTCATATTGCTTGCTTTAGAGAAGTGTCTTCCTGAATGACCATTCTCTGAATTTCTCATGAATCTTCTTCTGTTGTCCATTCTATTATCGCCGGAATGAAATCTATATCTCATGATGTCTACCATTATCAAACCACTTAGTACCTAATTCATGTTTAGTTTATCTTGTTCACCAACCCATACTAATTTCTATTATTCTGGGGTCTAACTTTTCCTTATGGTAATCACGTTAGAGTCCTCTGTAATACTGTTATTTTTTTGATCTACCGTTGTCATCCATGTATCACACCTTACTCATAAGGCTTCATTAACTCTCTTCTTATTTCCCGCTAACATTTATGTCTATCACTTTATTCTGAAAACTCGAACAAGACGTTCTTTTGATTTTAGCTCCCCTTGCTCTATCTACTGGCTCTTTTGATTGCCTAACATTCTTTCTCTACTGGGGACGGGAGCCACACTAAGGTAATATTTATCCCTTCAAGGCTTCCAGTGCCTATCTTTGTAGTACTCATATCTAGCTGTACTATTTTAGAGTGCACCCTCTGGGTGTCTCACAAGGATATCTATTAGCACATTTGCAATATCCTTCGGAAATGTCAACTAACGCAAACAATCCATCACCATTTTGGGTTACTATAACCCCAGCTGGATCCTGATATCCCGTCCTTCTCTTAAACGACACCTGTTAGCCCCCACATGGCATAAATGAGATGGGTGTGGGCAATTGTACATACCTCTGTTACTGTTGAAGGTAACTCAAAAGGCTTATATTCCTCTTCCTGAATAGTGAATACTGATAATCTTCATTAGCTGGGACCTCGTACCCTTTTTCACCTTGCTTCTTTTACTTGTTGAAACTTATATCTACTTCCTGAATCTCTCATTGCTTTTCACCATATGGGTAGATATTCTTACCTTAAGGCTCGTTATCAAGAAGCTTACACACATGTTCTGCTGAAAACTTCACATTACTCATCATAAGCATGATGCAAGATCGAGTTCCTCTGACTCAACTCTTCCACAACTATATCTCTTACCAACCATCTTTCTGGATGTAGGTATCGTTGAATTGCGAATAAGATAGATTTTAGGAAATTGAGTTCTTAAAACTGAGTTCTACCACACGATCTAGAGTAAGAAGAAAGAGTGATAGTCCTAAATGCCCTGTGGCCTCCTTCTTATAAGTGTGGTGCACAACACACCCATAAACAAGACTCTACTAGACACGACTTATAGACTCCCTAGGACAGAACTGCTCTGATACCACTTTTGTCACGACCCAAACCTATGGGCAACCCGGTATCTTACTCAATCGAGTACCAACATAACGTATCTTTCGTGTTACACTATCATAGGTAAACGAGCCGAAAAGGCTGTCACGAGATAACTAGAATAAACATGAGAGAATACTTGACATAGAACGACCTTACCTGATATAGAAACTTATACATGTCACATACGGGCCTATAAGGCCAACATGATCGTAAACTCAAAAGATAGGCTGACAAGGCCATACAATTATCCGTATACATGACATTTGTCGACAAGCCTCTAAGAGTACATAAGTATCATAAAAGTCGGGATTGGGCCTCGCCATACCAATCAATACATGTCCTAATTATAGTAACCAAATACGCAACTCCGGAACAAATGAAGTGCACCAACACCTTTTGCAAAAGACGGGTGATAGAGGGATTGTCAAGAGAATCGACTCAGGTATGTTAAGGCTATCCCTTCTTTCATTTTGGCATAATCCAAATGATATAAACGAAACGAGCAAATGCACAGCTTTCATAAATGACTCTATTCATAGAAGTACTAGGGATGTCTCTGTTCTTGATTCCCCATGTGACATATTATTATATCTTCTGTTCATGGGTCTCTGAAAAATACGTAATTGATAAAGTTTATCCGAAAGGTATATTGATCTTATTAACGTATTTTTATGCATTTAATCCATTTATGCATGCACATCGACCCATGACCAAATGGCGTTATATGCAAATATTATATGTATATGGGATATGAAAAAATGCTACGATGTTATATACGCACCACCACCTGACCAACTGGTATATGTTGATGATTTTGCCCACAGTGGACGAGATGATATGGTGGGATGCCCTTAGAGACTTGATGATTTTGATGTACACCTATACCTATGTATGACACGATATTTATACGCACATGCATGACATCATAAATATTTCAGGATTTATAAAGTTATTTAGACTTACAGGAGAAATTCTTTATTCCATGCTTCATAGGTATTTTATGTACTAATTTTCATGCCTTACTGATAGCATCTTAGGAAGCTCAAATCTATTCAAGCACAAGGACTAATTTTTGGAATCTCAAAGTGGGCCTTTAACAAGATCTCAAGCTAAAAAGTTACAAAACAAGGTCATTGGACTTCAGGAACGATCAAAGAAGTTGTTAGTTAGGAGGAAGAGCTTAAGGATAAAGTGTATGAGTTATCTAGGTGTTATAATTATTTTATGGCCCAATTCATGTCCAATAAGATGTGAATTAGATCCCAAGAAACATCCTTTGAAGAAGGTCCAAATTAGGCCACCGTTGGACCAATTTAGCACCTAAAATGTGTCCAAACTTGCAGCCATGAAGTCCTACATAAAGTCACGTTTTTATAGCATAAAAAGGACTTAATTGATGTCAAATAATGGTACAATAGTCGTACTAGATATTGAGTGCAAATTGATGCCAAGTTGCATGCAAATTTCCTTCAAGATTTTCAAGATTTTCAAGATTCTATCCAAGATCGGTTTGGGACTTATTTTCATATATTATGTGATTACATTTATTGCTTTCTTAGTTAGTTAAGGCTATATTTTCCTTTTACTAAGATTTTTGGAATTACTTTCCAAGAATGACTTGGTTTTTGATTCCTAGTATTTTCCTTTTCCTAAGGTAGTTGGATTTGTTGTCCAAAGTAGTTCAGGATTTTAGTTTCTTATTTTTTAGGTGGAATTTCGTGACCCCTCTCTATATAAAGGGGTGTATTCTTTATTTTTAGACTGAGATTATTATAGACAATATCAATAAAAATTGTGAAATTTTTCTTGCACTTTTGTGTGTGGCTACTCTTGGATTTATTCTTCAACCTTCAAGACTCAACTTAAGGTGGTAGATTAAATCCTTTTCGAAATCTTAGATCACTTCTAGGTATTCAAGAAAGGTGATAAGTTTAGACTTATTGTTGTTCTTGTTATTCTAAAGGGTCGGGTTTCACAATCTATCTCTTGTTTTTAAGTCTCTATCAAAGGCGATTAGTTCTTCGTTAGCTAATTGTTGTTGTTAAGATTCAACTTCAAGAATAGATTTCTTGAATTCAATCTATCTTTAATTTCTGTCTTCTATTTTGTTTCTTTATTTTCTTTTAGCTTCCGCATATTTGTTGATTTTCTTGTTTTTTCTTTAGTAATCATTAAAACCATATCATGTTGTTATCAAGTGCTATCAGAGCATAAGCTAATCAAGATTTCAATCTTGATATTCTTGGAAGGTTCTTGAGCCAAAAAAAAAAAATGAAAATCAGCCCCCTAAAAAAGTGTTAGCTCATTATTATTTTTAGAAATCAATTATTATTTGGTTTCCAAGTCAAGAAAGGAAACAAGAAGAGGGGATCCTTGTTCTTGAAGATTAAGGAAACTTCTTTCCTTATTCTTGTGGGTTTTGGGTTTCCTAAATTTCTTTCCTATTGTTTTTCCTACTAACCAATTCCTATTCTTCCTAGGTTTGGTCATTTACTTTCCTTTCTTTTTCTAAACTCCATATTCTTATCACTAAGGGCTGTGACTTGTAAGGTTTATTAATAAATCTAAAGATTAACGACCAAGAGTTGCTTTAAGTGGAAAAAGGCAAGAGAGGTGAGAAAAGGAAAAATCCAAATTTGAGAGATACATAATTCTTCTAATCCTTGTTCAAGATGTTTCAAACATGTACTTATAGTGAAAGGAGGCGAGCTATGACTCAACAACTTGAAAAGTCGAACTTACAGTATACCGAATGGAAGAAAGACTATGGTAAAGTTATTTTTCAAACAAGAGCTAAAGTGATGTCTGCGATTTGTGCCCTTAGAATTGACAAAGAATATGGCTATAACTCAATTAGCACTTATATGGTTGAAAAATTAAACTTGCCTTGTGTTGAGCATATTGAACCCTACATGTTGAGAGGATTAAAGATAGATAAAAGAGTGTTATTACTATTCTCTATTGAAAGCTATGAGGATGTGATCTGGTGTGATGTGATTCCCATGAATAATTATCACATCTTGTTGGGAAAGCCATGGTATGTCTACAGAAGAGCTTCATAAATCATAAAAAATATAGATACTCTTTTGAGGTTAATGGGAAGCAACTCATTCTTGGGCCTTTGACTCCCTCACAAATTTGTGAAGATGAAAACACTGTTAAAGAGAATATGGAAAAATATGAGAGAGAAAAGAATGAGCGGAGTAAGGGAGTGCATGTTGACATCCCAAGAGAGGAAAAAAGAGAGGTTGTGTTGAGTGAAGAGAGTGAGATGTCAAGAGGGGGGGGGGAGTAAGCTTGAGAGGAAAGAAAAAAGAGAAGGCCATGAGATAGAAAAAATTCGTGAGGTAGAGAAACGAGAGGTTTTGAGTGAAGAAAAAGAATAAAACCTTGGTGAGAGAGAAGAGGATAAGGGTGAGGAGAAAGTTAGTCTTGTGATAAAAGCCAAAGAGAGTGTATGCAAGAAAAATATTTCTTTACTTTCTAACCTACTAAATCTTTCTTGTTTTTGTTCTTGTGATTTTGTTCATCTAAGTGCTGAAAGACCTTTTGAAAGGGGAGTTAAGACCCAAGAGATCATGGCAAAGGATCCAATTGGATTCCAACATGAATTAGGCGAAATCAATTCTTGTTGGGTGGTGAAAGATGAAAGCTTGGTTAATTTATTTGTTGTTGAACCTTTTGACTATTCTGATCCTTATTTATAGGTTTACAACATGGAGTTCCCTAAAGGAATTGCTAAAGAGCTGTTGCAAAAAAGAATAAAAGGTGATATTGTTCCATTAATAAATAAGTCCAAGTATGGTATGTATAATTGGTTTATTCACATTCTTGGACTTTCTAGAATACCTAAGGTATTTTTGGAGGTAATGAACTATATTCTTATTTCTTATGTTGGTGAATTTATAATTTTTGTGGATGATGATATTTTGATGCATGTCAAGTCATTAACTGTAATATCTAAGTTCAAGTGCAAGAGTAATTTACTTCCTTTTGAAATTCAGTGTGACATAGATGATCATGTATCCCAACTTGGTGGAAAGAGACATGAAATTAATGAGAAGATGCTTGCTAATGAGTTAAATGTTCTTTCTTCTCTTATTCAAATGTCTAATGAGTTTTTGTGTGATAAATTACTAGAATGTTATTTTTGTTGTGTGATAGGGAGTCACTCTTTAGGTGATGTTGATTGTCAGCTTGTAAACGTGTTTGCTTCTAGTAAAGAGGATATGCATGATTATTGTGACATTAGTGATCAAATACTCTTTCATGAACATATCTATGACTCTTTCTGTGACAGTTTGAGCAATTATGTAGAATCCATTGATGTTGCAAATATTGTTGGGGAAAGTTATAATCATGAGCTTGAATGTATTGAAAATTTGATTCTGGAATTTATGGTTCTTCTGACCTTTCTGAGAATTTATGTTCTTCTTTGAATAACTTACATGTTGAAGAATCCATATGATGTATAATTGATACTTGACTATATCATAAAAGTGTCTTATTTGATACATGTGGTAGAGATACTTGTTTTAAATGGATGCGTGATCAATCTTTCGTAATATCATTGCCATGACTATTTTTGGACTACCTTAAGAGAGGTTTTTGTGCGAAAAATCTAAGTAGGCATAAATTTTATTGGGATGATGTTGTCCATATGCTTTATAAAGGAGTATTTACATCTATTAGGCTTAATTAGGTTAAGTGGACACATGGTCACTATCTTATTTTATTCTTACCATTTTTTAAGATTAGTGGATGCCATTTACTATTGCCTATCTTCATTTTCTTGCAAGGTCGAAATTCGAGGACGAATTTTCTTTAAGAAGAGGGGAATGATAGAATCCTAAGAATCTCAAATCTATTCAATTACAAGGATGAAGTTTTGGAATCTCAAAAGGGACTTTAACTAGATCTCAAGCTAAAAAGTTACAAAACAAGGTCATTGGACTTCAGGAGCGATCAAAGAAGTTGTTAGTTGGGAGGAAGAGATTAAGGATAAAGGATATGAGTTATATAGGTGTTATAATTATTTTATGGCCCAAATTCATGTCCAAGAAGATGTGAATTAGATCCCAAGAAACATCCTCTGAAGAAAGTCCAAATTAGGCAACTGTTGGACCAATTTAGCACCTAAAATGTGTCCAAACTTGCAGCCATGAAGTCCTACATAAAGATACTTTTTATAGCATAAAAAGGACTTACTTTATATCCAAGAATGGTACAATAGTCGTGCTAGATGTTGAGTGCAAGTTGGTGCCAAGTTGCTTGCAAATTTCCTTCATGATTTTCAAGATTTTCAAGATTCTATCCAAGATTGGTTTGGTACTTATTTTCATATATTATGGGATTATATTTATTGCTTTCTTAGTTATTTAAAATTATGGTTTTATTTTACTAAGATTTTTGTAATTACTTTCCAAGAATGACTTGGTTTTTGATTCCTAGTATTTTCCTTTTCCTAAGGTAGTTGGATTTGTTGTCCAAAGTAGTTTAGGATTTTATTTTCTTATTTTTTAGGTGGAATTTTGGGAACCCTCTCTATATAAAGGGGTGTATTCTTTATTTTTAGACTGATATTATTATAGACAATATCAATAAAAATTTTGAAATATTTCTTGCACTCTTGTGTGTGGCTACTCTTGGATTTATTCTTCAGCCTTCAAGACTCAACTTAAGGTGGTAAGATTAAACTTTTTTCGAAATCTTAGATCACTTCTAGGTATTCAAGAAAGGTGATAAGTTTAGGCTTATTGTTGTTCTTGTTATTATAAAGGGTCGGGTTTCACAATCTATCTCTTGTTTTTAAGTCTCTATCAAAGCCGATTAGTTCTTCGTTAGCTAATTGTTGTTGGTAGGATTCAACTTCAAGAATAGACTTCTTGAATTCAAGAAACTCTTTAATAAATTCAATATATCTTTAATTTTTGTCTTCTATTTTGTTTCTTTATTTTCTTTTAGATTCCGCATATTTGTTGATTTTCTTGTTTTTTCTTTAGTAATCATTGAAACCCTATCATGTTGTTATCATTTACATACTAAGTACATTATTCTTACTAACGCCCTATTTCCCGGGGCCTGCGTTTCATGTCCACAGGTGCACGTAGACAAGCTGACGGCCCCCCTTCTTATGATCCTTAATCAACGAGAGTTGGTGTGCTCCATTTGATTCAGAGCTGATTTTGATTTTGGTACGATATGTTTGTATACATATATGGCTATGATGAGCCCCAATTCCGTCCTTGTACAGTTGTATATTCTATTAGAGGTATGTAGACAGGATGTATAGTTGGATATATAGTTGTCTATAGAAGCCTTGTCGGCTCACCCTACCTATTCCGCACGTATATGTATATGTCTTTTGGATAGGTTTCCATCACGCATGTTATTCTCGCAATTTCAGCAGATGTTGTTCATGTTTGTATCTTAGATGCATGCTTAAGAGTGTTCGATAGGTAGGACTCGGGCAGTTCTATCCTAAGGTTGTCTACAGACCGTGTCAAGTAGAGTCTTGTTTATGGGTGTGTTGTGATAGGCAGGAGGCTACAAGACATATATGATGTTATCCTACCTTCTTATCTTAGATCGTGCGATATAAAAATTCATGTTCCTAACGATATGTTATGTTTTCAGCGATGCCTCCAAAGACTACAGCTTCCCAGAAGGGCAAGTCTGCGGCTGGTGAGACTACTAGTAGAGCGCCACGAGTTACCAGGGCTCGGGGAGAGTCTTATAGTGAGATTCCATCTCAGACCTCACATACCGCGCCCTCTCCAGAAGAGCTTCGAGGGGCATCGGCTCCAGCACCCGCCCCTGTACGTCCAGCTCCTCAGCCAGATGCACCGGGTCAGGAGATGAGAGATGCTATTAAGATATTAACTCGATTAGTAGCCGCACATGCTCGATGTCAGGAGGTAGGTATTGGTCATGCAGATAGGTCCATTAGTGCAAGGGTTCATGATTTCATTAATTTGGACCCTCCGGTATTCACTAGAGCATATTCAAACGAGGACCCTTAGGTATTTATTGATAGAATGCAGAGGACTTTGAGGGTAATGAAAGCCACTGCAACTGAGTCAGTTGAGCTAACTTCCTATAGACTCAAAGATGTTGCAGTTAATTGGTACAAGTCTTGGGAATTATCCAGAGGTGAGGATGCCCCTCCAGCAGTATGGCAGGAGATTACAGAGGCTTTTCTTCGTCATTATCTGCCACCAGAGCTTAGATGGGCCAGAGTTGATAGGTTCTTGACCCTTCAGTAGGGTAACATGAATGTTCGGGAGTACAGTCTTTAGTTTGATTCATTGGCTAGGTATGCTCCCACTATTGTATCTAAGATGGAGGATCAGGTTCATCGGTTCATGATGGGGTTAAAGCCCTACTTTCTTAACGATTGTATGTCGGTCTCACTTCATCCAGACATGGATATTTCTCATATTCAGGCATACACTCAGGGTGTAGAGGAGCGTAAGAAGAAGCAGAGACAACAATACCCGAGGTATCCAACCTAGCCATCAGCTAGCACACCCCTTCAGTTTGCCGGTAAGAGATTTGATTGTTCCATATATTTAGGGCTTGGTCATAATTCCAGGGCCTCAAGTTCTTAGTATAGGGGTGAGTCAATTCAGATGAGGCCGCCCTTGCCGCGATGTGCTCAGTTTGGTAGGCAGCATACCGGGCAATGCTGTATTGGGTTGGGTGTTTGTTATACTTGTGGTTATTCAGGCCACGTTATGAGGGATTGTTCGACGAGAGGTGATGCAAGCAGAGTTTAGACAGCGAGATCTGTAGCTTATTCGCGATTATCAGTACGCCCCCTAGGCAAGGTTCATAAGCACCAATCGGTCGTGGTAGAGGCAGAGGTGGAGCATCTAGCTCGAGCGGTCCTCAGAACCGTATTTATTCATTAGCAGGATGACATGATCAGAGTCATCACCTAATATTGTTACAGGTATATTATCAGTCTCCTCATATGATGTATATGCACTGATTGACCCAGGTTCCACCTTATCTAGTAAGTTTGGAATAAACCCTGAGTTGGTTAAACCTTTTGAGGTGCCCACACCTGTTGGGGATGCAGTGATAGCTAGCGGGTATATAGAGGTTGTATAGTAGTAGTTCATAGTCGATCTTCAATAGCATACCTAATCGAGTTAGATATGGTAGAATTTGATGTTATAATGGGTATGGATTGGTTGGCTTCTTGCTATGCCAACGTTGATTGTAGATCAAAGATGGTCCGATTCCAATTTCCAAGGAGGCCTGTTTTGGAATAGAAAGGTAATACGACATCGCCGAGAGGTAGATTTATTTCCTATCTCAAGGCAAGGAAGATGATCAGAAAGGGCTATATTTATCACTTATTTCGGGTACGTGATGTGAAAGTAGGGTCACTAACCATTCAATCTATCATGTGGTTAATGAGTTTCCCAATGTTTTTCTCAACGAACTTCCGGGTCTTCCGCCAGAGCGAGAAATTGAGTTTGCTATTGACCTACTACCAGATACTCAACCAATATCTATCCCTCCCTATAGAATGGCACCCGCAGAGCTGAGAGAGTTGAAGGAACAACTAAAGGACTTGCTTGAAAAAGGCTTTATCAGACCTAGTACATCACCGTGGGGAGCACCTTTGTTATTTATGAGAAAGAAAGATGGTTCCTTGCGGACGTGTATAGATTATAGAAAGTTGAATAAGGTGGCGATCAAGAATAAGTACCCGCTCCCGAGGATTGATGATTTATTTGATCAGTTGCAAGGAGCCAAGTGTTTCTCAAAAATAGACTTGAGGTCTGGGTACCATCAGGTAAGGGTTAAGGAGAAAGATATTCCGAAAACAACATTCAGGACCAGATACGAGCACTTTAGGTTTCGTGTTATGTCATTCAGGTTGACTAATGCCCCAGCAGTATTTATGGACTTGATGAATCGGGTGTTCAGACCCTTTCTAGATTTGTTCATTATCGGTGATATATTGATTTATTCTCGTTCAGATACTGAGCATGCAGATCATTTGCGTACTGTGCTCAAGGTTCTGCATAAAGGGAAGTTGTATGCAAAATTCTCTTAATGTGAATTCTGGTTGAATTATGTAGCTTTCCTTGGGCATGTCATTTCAAGTGAAGGTATCCGGGTTGATACACAAAAAATTGAGGCAGTAAAGACTTTTCCTAGACCCATGACACCGATGGAGGGTCGTAGCTTTCTCGGTTTGGCAGGTTATTACAGGAGATATGTAGCGGGATTTTCTTCTCTTTCGGCACCATTGACAAAGTTGACTCAGAAGGGATCTAAGTTTCAGTGGACTGATGCTTGCAAACGGAGTTTCCAGGCATTGAAAGACATATTAACTTCAGCACCGGTCCTAACACTCCTAGAGGAAACCGATGGTTACGCTATCTATTGTGATGCTTCAAGCGTTGGATTGGGTTGTGTACTGATTCAGCATGGCAAAGTTGTATCATATGATTCTAGACAGCTAAGAAAGCATGAGAAGAATTACCCGACCCACGATATAGAGTTAGCCGCGGTGATTCATGCACTAAAGATGTGGAGGCACTACTTATATGGCATTCATGCTGATATCTATACGGATCATAAGAGCCTTCAGTATATCTTTAAGCAAAAGGAACTGAATTTGCGCCAAATGAGATGGTTGGAGCTACTTAAATACTATGACGTTGATATTTTATACCATCCGGGAAAAGCGAACGTAGTAGCCGACACCCTCAGCCATAGATCTATGGGTAACCTGTCATATACACAACCAGAGAAGAAGGGAATAACCCATAAGATTCATCAGCTAGTTAGTCTGGGAGTTCGATTATTGGATTCAGGTGATATCGTAATTACTATTCAGGACACATCAACATCCTCAATAGTAACTAAAGTGAAGGAACGCCAGTATGAGAATCCCGTGTTAGCTCATTATAGAGATACAACCCCTCTGAAGGAGAAGACACCATTTGAAATAACAGGAGATGGGGTCCTCAGATATCGAGGGCGATTATGTGTCCCTAATGTTGCAGGGCTGCGCCAGCAAGTTATGGGAGAAACTCACTATTCTCGTTATTCTATTCATCCAGGAGCAACAAAGATGTATCATGATATCAGGGAAATATATTGGTGGAACAGAATGAAAAAGATATAGCAGAGTTTGTTTCTCAGTGCCCTAATGTCATGACCCAAACCGATGGCCTGCGATGGGCACCTGGTGCCTTACTCAACCGAGTACCAACATAACATATCTTTCTTATCGTACTATCATTGGAAAATGGGCCAAATGGCTAACCAGAATAAACATATGGAAATACTCAATATAGGACGACCTAAGATGATAAAAAAATTTATACATGTGACACACGGGCCTATGAGGCCAAAATGAACACTCGTACACTGAACATTGTTTACCTTGAAAATGGTATTAACAATTATACTTGATTTTGTGGTTATAAAAATATGTGGTTTATCTTAATACTAGTTATTAGATAGGAAATGCTAAGTGTGAGTTAGAAAAGTAAGATATGCAAATCGATGTTGTCACAGAGCTGGGCCTCGAGCTGGCTGGAACAGAGGGGCCTCGAGGTCTAGCTAGTGCAGTTAATAATGAGCAATGAAGAAATAATGATATTGGGGGCCTCGGGGATAGCCTTTTACGGCTAATGATGGGAAATACATGAAGAACAATAAATGAAGACAATAAGTAAAGAGCAATAAATCTATAGAGCAGTTGTTGAACATGTAATCAAGAAAGGCAGAGAATGTTCTGTTGTTATTCAATATTCACCCCCCTTCACAAAATGACAAGGGTCCCCTTTATATAGGTGGGGATAATCCCATCATCGTACATGTCCAACCATGACAAGGAAAAGCTACTGGTACAGCTGTATAATGGCTCAGTACGGACTTGTACTATTCTTGTACACCTTGTCAGCTCTAACCACGGGCCCTTGGGAATTTCCCGCCTTTCCATGACGGTCGTCGATTTTCATACTTCCTCGAGGTATGCTGAGATGAGTCCTCAATATGCTTTCTCGAGGCATGCACCTCGAGGTCAAACTTGATTTTCTACTTCTCCCCCCTCGAGGTCGGGCTTGGCATGCTTCGGAGACCTCAATATCGGAGCCCCTGATATCGACCGTATACAGATAGTCCCTGCGTTTCTTAGAATGAAATGATAAGAAACGATTTGAATCCTTCGACTCTTCGATGTCCACATCATGTCGTCAGTCACGTGAAGTCAGTAATTGCTGTGACAGAAAGGATGTGCAAGAGTCACACCTGTACGATTCTCGAAAGTTCATAGTATGAAAACGGAGGTTGGCCGACCTTTTACCTTCTTCAATACGCCTAACTCACTCCTACAAATACCCCAATCCTTCATTTCTTGAACCTTCACTTTTCACAATATCTTCAGAGCTCTAATCAACTCTTTCACTTGCTTCCCTCTCGTGTTCATCTTTCGATCATTTTATTCCTCCTCTTCTAAGATTTTTGTAGCAAGAATGACAAAGACTACTCCCCAGAAGGGAGAAACTTCTTCACCGTCACGCTCGTCAAAGAGAAAAGCAGTAGTGACTCCTCGTATTGAGGAGTGCGTCCCAGGACCTTGTGAAACGTCTTCCGAATTCAAGGTCGACAAACCTTCCTCGAAACCGGGGCGATGTGAATCCATGTCCTGATATATCAGCCTAGTAACTGACAATGAGAAAGTGAGGGATGACTGCCGGGGAGGGTGTACAAGTGGAAATACCTTCTCGTGAGGAAGACATAACAACATATAAAGCAGGTTACCTCAGTGTGTATACATATCCTTTTACCCTAGGTCCGGTAGAACCCTATTTGCCGTTGATAGACCCCGTAATCCTCGATTTCTACAAGCAATATCGGGTGACACTCGGCTAGATCTATCCATCATACTGGCGTATTGTTTATATGATTAGGTATTTTTCGAACATGGTCGAGGGGATGCCTTTTACCCTCGACCATCTGATTAGATGTACACACCCCAACTTTATCGAGGCAACCTGATTAAGCTTCAGCGTCGGGCTTCGAAGGTCCTCTTTGCCAGCATCGATGAGGACAAGGACAAAGGATGGATGAGCCACTTTGTATGAGTTAGGATCTCGGATCTGATCCCTGCTGAAAGGATGCCATTCCCCGAGGAATGGAACATGACGTAAGTGAACATGTTAATTGAATATTTTCTCTCTCTTTTAGACCATCTTCTCTTCGAACTAACTTCCTTCGATGAAGCAGCTATAGAGTGGTATCCCAGCGCGGTCAAGGATCTCCCGGGCTGGGTTCGTCAGCTCGATTCAACTTCCCCATATGTTAAGCGCGTCTGGCACGATCTGGCCAAGACCCGATGGGAGCCAAAAACCACGATGTGATTTTACTTCCGCCATACTTGAATTCCCTGAAGAAGATATCCCTTGAATGTATTCTCACTTTCAGTGTTTACATTTTGTGCTTGTGTAGGCCTAGGAGAGGCCTTTTTGATGAGGGAACACCCACCCAGGGAAGCAAATACCCAAAAACCCATTAGGGAAAAGAAGAGAAAGGGGAAATCACCGACTGAGTCTCCTAAGCCGAAGAAGGCTAAAGTTCACAAGTCTAAGGTCGATTCGGCGGCCTTAACTCAAGAAGTGGAAGAAGCCCTTGGAGTTGAGGGCGAAGAGAGAGATGACCGCTCGCTAGTGCTTAGGGGAAGAGGAAGCACGACTACTTCAAAGCTTGCTGAGCCGACGACTGTTGAGCCGAAGGCTTCTAAACAAAAAACTGTTGATATTGTCCCACCTCAGGCTGAAGAGATCATCGAGGGTGGGTTAGATGAAGTCCTTGAGCCGGTCGACGGCCAAAATATTTCCCGAGCTGAGGGGCATTCGGCAGCTGGACTCCGGGAGCCAAGTTCTGAAGCTCCCCGTAGGCAGGAGGAGACCCTGATCGATCCAGTTGGGATTGTTAATATAGGTAACTCTCTGTCGGGTGCGACATTCTCTCCTAGGGAGATACGGGATGCCCGAAATATGAAGAACCCCAATGCGGGGGCATCCCTCGGGGAGAAGGATTCATTCGAGGGATACTTTATCGAAGAAATCCCCGACCTTAATGCCTCGCTCATCTTCGAGGAAGCCGATAGGCTCTGCAAACAGGTAATCTTTCGATGACTATGCCTTGGGTTTTTGACCCTTATTTTTCTGATTTCTTTCCTTTATGCTTTTAGGCCATAATGATTTATAATCAGGCCTCCGCTAAGTCTCAAACTGAGTTGACCCATTAGGAGGAGGAGTGTAGGAGACTCTTATCAGAGGCGGAGGAGTTAAGAGCTCTTTTTCCCAAAAAGGAGGAGGAATTGCATGGCCTTCGAGCATGCTTGGAGACGGTGTCTCGAGAGCGGGATAATCTCGACGAGAAGGTAGTACAATCTTCATATGTTTATTTTTGTGTTTGTTCAACATTAGCATTTAATGTCTTAACTTGATTTTTGCAGCATAAGCAGAAAGATGGCCTAATGCAGGAGAGGCTTTGAGCCAAGGATACTGAGATCCTCGGGCTCGAGCAGAGCATGGACGAAATGGCCTCTGAGAGGGATGCTCTCCGAGAGAAGCTGACCTCAGCTGAGCGTCAACTTCAAGATTTAAGGGAAGAAAGCAATAAGTATAAGGATCTCCATGCTGAATCGGCCGCCGCACTGTCCACGGCTAAGTCTGAAACCGATGCACTTATATCCTTGTATCAGGAAGATGCCACTATAGCCAACGCTCGAGCCAAGAGGATTTCTGAAGAGGCTGAGCTCAAGCTGACTCGAGCCCTTGATCATGCTCGACTAAGATCTCAGAGGCAGGCTCTCGAGGAAGCACACACGGGGGGCTTCGATCTTTCTACCGAGATCAGAAGAGTGGGGGCCCTAGAAGAGGAAGCGGCAACTCTGCTTACTTCAAATGATGATTCGACCAGTGGCACAGAAGATGATGAAGATGAAGATGAAGGTGAAGTCCCTGAGGGGGAGGAAACCGCTGACGACCAGGAGGTCGAGGGCCAAACTGTTGAGGGCACTATTTCTGAAAGGACTTAATCCGATCAAGCGACCCCAACGGTAGATAAGGCCTCTATTTGTTTGTCTTTTGTGTAATGGCTCCAAGCTTGAGCTTTGTGAATATGTTTCGTGAACATTTATTATATATGAAAGAATCTTTTCTTTTCATCGCTTCCCATCTTTCCTCAGCTTTCTTGGAATAAATTCTTATGCTTGTTGTCAAGGCTTTGTAAGCTTGATTTTGCCTCATCGAGGTCTTATGATTTTGCCTCATCGAGGTCTTATTGTAGTTTTCCCCTATTTTGGCTAAAGACTTAAAATTTGGGTTATGCCTTGGCATTTTTTGTGTTCGTCTGACTCTTCTATGGCTCGAATAAGAACCTAGATTATAAGTCGATATGCGACGATAATTGAGTACCTTGTGAGGTTTTCTCGAAGGCTGATTTTTCGAAGCTTTTTCGTTGAAGGCTGATTGTTTCGAATCTTTTTCACTGTTCGAAGCTGATATTATCGAAGCTCCTTTGCTTATGCCAAGGTGATGCGAGACTAAATTGCATAGTTTAACATGTGATATACCTTACATTTTATGCGCTTTA
>ML371033.1:3824-105005 GCA_005239525.1 Nicotiana knightiana
AACGCAGTTGCTCAAACTGCCTGCGCTGCTCCTCTATGTGGGACTGAGGAACATATTTCTCCAAAAAGATCGTGGAGAACTGCTGCCAGGTAAGAGGTGCTGAACCAACCGGTCTACGCCTCTCGAAAGACTCCCACCAGGTAAAGGCAGCACCCGCAAACTGAAATGTAACAAATGAGACCCCACTGGTCTCCAAAATACCCGCGATACGCAATATCCTCTAGCACCTATCTAGAAATCCTTGGGCATCCTCGCCCTCTGTACCGCTGAAATTATACAATACTGCCAACCTCCAAAACCCAGAGCCAACATGTCATGAGCATCTAGAGAAATAAGCCAAAATAAACTATTATAATACAAAAAATCTGAATCAAAGCTAAATACAACAGGAAGGGAAAACAAAGATGATGTGAATGCTGAACAGCTACCTCTATATCCCACGATCCGGCTCCGCTGCAGAATAAAGGCTAATGCTCGATATCTGCTCCTGAATCTGCACACAGAGGTGCAGGGAGTAATGTCAGTACGCCAACTCAGTAGTAATGAAAATAAATCAAGTCTAAGTAGCAAGGAAACACATAAAATCAATGCCATCAAGTCACAATATACACAACCTTACTTTCCAATAGTATAACATAGATATACGAAATCATCATGCCTTAAAATCAACTTCAGAAAGAGTCCTTTAAAGAATGCACATTTTTAACAACTTTAAAACAAAGGATTTGGTATGCAAATGAATGTAGTAAAATCATAAGTATCCCCTCGGGCAAAAACATGTTTCATAATCAGCCCCTCGGGCATGCCTCACAATCCCTCAGCACCTCACAATCGCTCAGCACCTCACAGTCACTCATGCCTCCCAATCACTCGTCACTCGGCACTCGGTGCGCTCTCTGAGGGTGTGTACAGACTCCGGAGGGGCTCCTTCATCCCAAGTGCTAATATCACTCAGCACCTCACCATCACTCTTGACCCTAGGCCACACTCGGTGGAACCACTCAAAAGGCCCCTCGAGCGAATTAGTAAAATAGGGTACTCGACCCGAAAACATCAGTTTAATGCTCATGTAGTGTAAACCAGGCTGAGTTTCAATAAAAACAGTATGCACAATGATGCTGAATAAAATCATCAACAAATAGTGAGGAAAACAACAGTAAAAAGCCCTCAAAGGGTCTAAACAGATCGGCACGAGGCCCCAAACACGGCTTATAGCCCAAATATTTCACAAATCTTTAGAACATAGTTAACATAAGGTTTGAGTAAATATACAACTCATTAGTTGCCGCGGAGAGGACCTAGTCCAATCCAAATATCAGTACGCGCCACAAACTCGTCATCCGACATGTGCGCCTTTCTAAAATCAGTGAGAAAATATATGGTTCGGGGTTCCATACCCTCAGGACAAGATTTATAACCATTACTTACCTCTACCGGGTCACAACACTAGTCCACTTTTTTCCCCTCAAATTGGCTCCTGATCGCTCCGAATCTAGCCAAAACCATTTAACATCATCAATATATATCAGAGGAACTCAACCCAATCGAAATTTATCAAATTATACAAGAATCTCGAAATTTGGCCAAACCCGAGCCACGGGCCCACGTCTCGGAATTTGATAATTTTTACATCATTAGAAACCTCGTCCTCCCACGATTCTACTCATACAAAAATCATCAAAACCGGATCACAGTTTCCTACCCAAAACCTCAAAAGAATTTCCAATTCTCCACCCCTTCTTCCCAACCTTTTCCTACTCAAATCCTTAAATTTTCAAGCCTAATCCGAACAAAATAGCATAGTAACAACCAAAGAACTTGCCTTTGCTGAAGAATCTTGAGTTTCCCTCTCCAAATCGCCTTCAAAGGACTCCTCCCGCATGCAAAATGGTAAAAAATAAGAAATTTTCGCGGAGGGCCCTTTTTATACTGTTTCTACCGCACCTGCGGCTTCGCAGGTGCAATGCTCCTTCCGCACCTACAATCTCCCCTGGGTCTCCCAATTCCGCACCTGCGATACTCCTTCCGCACCTGCGGCATCGCAGGTGCGACAAATTCCTCGCACCTGCGGACCACTCCCCACTCAGCCAAATCTCGCACCTGTGGAGCCCAGTCCGCTCCTGCGGAACTGCACCTACGGCTCCCTTTCCGCAGGTGTGAAAACACCAGCAACAACAACCTGCAGAGTTACCAAAGTCACTCAGAACTTCCCGTTAACCACCCAAAACCATCCCGAGCCCCTCGGGACCCCAACCAAATTTACCAATACATCATAAATGATTACTCAAACTTAGTTGAACTCTCAAAACACCAAAACTAACATCAAAACACCAAATTTACATCGGATTCAAGCCTAAGAATTTTGAAATTTCTAAAATCCACCAACGATGCCGAAACTATCCAAAACAACTCCGATTGACCTGAAATTTCGCAGACATATCCTAAATGACATTACGAACCTGTTCCAACTTCTGGGATTCCATTTCGACCCCGATAGCCTATTTTCCACTGCCGACCGAAAATCACCAAAAATCAATTTTCGCCAATTCAAGCCTAATTCTACACCGTACACCACCAAAATATTCTGAATACACTCCTAAGTCCCAAATCACCTAACGAATCTATCTGAGCAATAAAATCTGCATTCCGAGGTCATTTATAAATAAGTCAACTCTCAGTTGACTTTCTCAACTATTAGCTACTTTAAAAGGCGAAATGCCTAAACTCTCACCACAACCATTCCGGGCCCAAACCAACTTATCCAACACATCAAAAACAAGATAGTGATATATAACAAATGCAGAAATAGGGGAAATGAGGTAAATCTCACGGAACGACCGGCCGGGTCGTTACAACGAGTCTTTTTTTTTTCTTCTTTATGTCCTAATTTTTGTCTAGGCCGCCTCGCGAGGCTTTCAACCTAGCGGACTTTTTTTTTCTTGACTCTTTCCTAGGCCGCCTCTTTCAAAGTTTTCAACCTAGCATACCTTTTTTTTGTTTTTTTTGGCCGTACACAATTTAGACTCATGCGGGCCAGGAGTGTAGGAACATGCAGTTTAGGCTCATGCGTCAAGGAGCGTTCGAACATGCAGTTTAGGCTCATGCGTTAAGGAGCGTGGCACATCAAGGATAATACTTCTTCAAAAACTTTCCATTGACAGGGCCGATTCTTATTCCCTCTACATCAACCAGCTTGTAAGCCCCACTTGAATAAGCTTCTTGCACGACATATGGCCTATCCCATTTTGAATGAACTTCCCTACAAGTTTATGGGAAGTAATAATGGGTCTTATTATGGCAAGGACTTGATCTACTACTTGAAAGTACCTCGGGCGAACTCTTTTATTGAAGGCGCGAGACAATCGAGTTTGATAACATTCAAGAGTCTGTTGAGCTTCCAACCTCTTCCATCAAGAGCCTCCAACTCTGCTAATCGAAGTCGAGCATTTTCTTCATCAGTGATCCCTCCTTGAATAGCTAGTCGTAATGAAGGTATTTAACGCTCAAGTGGCAATTTGACTCCATAAACGAGTGAATAAGGAGTCGCTTGTGTTGGCGTGCGGTGGGTCGTCCTATATTCCCATAGAGCTTCTTCCATACGATCATTCCAATCTCGTTTGGATTTGGAGATGACTTTCTTTAGCAAGTTGCATAGAGTTTTGTTGAATGCTTCAGCTAGACCATTGGCGGCAGCGTTGTACATCGAAGAGTTATGTTGTTTGAACCCAAAGAGATCACAAACCTTTATCTTCAACCTATTCTCGAATGGTTTTCCATTATCTGTTATTATGTAACGAGGAATGCCAAAGCGATAGGTTATGTTTACTCGGATGAAACTTGCGACATTTTCCTTTTTTACCTCCTTAAGAGCAACGACTTCAGCCCATTTTGAGAAGTAGTCAATTGCAGCCAAGATGTATAGGTTCCCACTAGAGGACTTTGGCAGTGGTCCAACAACATCCAATCCCCAAGCGTCAAACGGTCAGGATGCAACAGTCGGGTGCAACACTTCAGGAGGTTGATGAATAAAATTCGCATGGAATTGACAAGCCTTGCATCTTCGAGCGTAGTCCAAGAAATCTTTTACTATCGTTGACCAATAATATCCCATCCTTTTTATATGAAAGTGGAGCTTTGGTCTAGACTGGTGCGACCCACAAACCCCAGAATGTGCCTCTTGCAAAGCTTGGAGTGCTTTTTCTTTCCCTAAGCATTGCAAGAGGAGTCCCTCAAATGGCCTTCTGTATAGAGTATCTTTGTAGTAAAAGAAGCGAGGTGCACGACGGCGGATTCAGTCTTTCTCCTCGGATTTTCTGGAAGTATCCCATAGCATAAGTAGTCGATAATGGGTTGTCGCCATTATTCTTTCTCAACTTCGGAAACAGCGACAAGATGCTTGAGTTCATTTTCTGCATCTTCAGCCTCATTTGGCAACGATACTACCCATTTTTGGCAGACAGTAACTTGTGCTTGATCAGGCAGGGTTAATGATGAAGCTAGGGCAGCTAAAGCATCAGCCTTCTTATTTTATTTCCTTGGCATATGCTGAATAGTCACATCACCGAGCCACTCCATTAGCTTTTTTGCATAATCATGATATGGGCGTAGTTCAGGCTTCTTGACCTCGTAACTTCCCAGAAGCTGATTGACCATTAACTGAGAGTCACCAAAGACTTGCAACTGCAACTGCTTCATTTCGACAACCATTTCAAGCCCAAGTATTAGTTCTTCATACTCAGCAACGTTGTTAGAGCAGAGTTGCGTCAACGTAAAAGAGTAGGACAGAACTTCACCTTGAGAAGTGAAAAATACTACGCCAGCACCAGCTCCTCCGCGATGTGCAGCACCATCAAAGTACATCTTCCATGGAGGCTGAACTTCAATGACCATGGCGTCCTCATCAAGTAGTTCGTCAGTTAGCTCCCAATCATCAGGTATAGGGTGATCTGCCAAGAAGTCTACTAACGCTTGTCCTTTTATAGACTTTTGTGGGATGTACACGATTTCAAATTGTTAAAACTGGAGGTACCACCTTGCTAGTCGATCACTAAGGACAGGTTTTGACATCACAAACTTGATGGGATTTGCTCTAGAAACCAAACGAACGACATGAGCTTGAAAGTAGTGCTTGGATTAGAAGACTAGCGCCAGACATAACTTTTCAATTGGCGAATAATTCAACTCATTTGGTGCCATCATCCTGCTCAAGTAGTAAAGGGAGTTTTCTTTCCCTTCACTATTTTCTTAGGCCAATAGCGCTCCGACAGAACTTTCTTGTGCTGAAATGTATAGTATTAGCGGCTTTCCAAGTATAGGGGCTGCCAAAATTGAAGGCTTCATCAAGTAGGATTTAATGCTCTCAAAGGCATTTCTACACGCTTGGTCCCATTTGAAAGGGACACCTTTCTTCATAAGGCGGTTGAATGGTTGGCACCTCCCAGCTAGGTTTGAGATGAATCTCTTAAGGTATGCTAGCTTTCTTTGCAGACTTTTCAATTCATGAATATTGCGGGGCTCAGGAATTTTCAAGATTGCATCTAATTTAGCTTGATCTATTTAAATCCCTCGATATTGGACAATGAAACCCAGGAACTTTCCGGAGGTAACTCCAAAGGCGCATTTTAATGGATTCATCCTAAGTTGGTATCTCCGGAGCAACTCAAACACCATTCTCAAGTCTTTCAAGTGGTCGCTTTTCTTTCCTGATTTCACCACCAAGTCATCAACATATCATTCGACATTCTTGTGGAGAAGTTCATCAAAGATTTTCTGCATAGCTCTTTGGTAAATAGCACCAGCATTCTTCAAGCCAAAAGACATTACCTTGTAGCAATAAATACCCTTGGGGGTACGAAATGTAG
The DNA here is from genome assembly GCA_005239525.1 of Nicotiana knightiana. NCBI lineage: Eukaryota > Viridiplantae > Streptophyta > Magnoliopsida > Solanales > Solanaceae > Nicotiana > Nicotiana knightiana. The sequence goes on from ML371033.1 coordinate 9,686, forward strand.
TAAGCTCTTCATCTTTTGGCGCCATGTAAATTTGGTTATAGCCTGATGAACCGTCCATAAATGACATTTCCTCGTACCCAGTAGTAGCATCGATCATCAGTTCTGGAATAGGATCGGGAACTCATCTTTCGGACACACATTGTTAAGATCCCTAAAGTCAACGCACACTCGAATCTGGCCATTTTTCTTCCTTACAGGGACAATACTTGAAACCCATGTTGGGTATTTAACTTCATGAATAAAGCCAGCTTCGATGAGTTTGTTAACTTCGGTTTCAATCAAGGGAACCAANACTTTATTCGTCAATTTCTAGTAAAGCACTTAGGTAGGTGGGTCTTGGTTCTTCATCAGTGCCAAGGTTAACTTCTTTTAAGGCATCAACCGTTGCCTTCACCCCTTCTTCAAGTTCCGGGGGAGCATCTTTCGCATCTTCATCTTCTTGAGGGTCCCCATCATTGAAGGATATGTGATAACATGGTGAAACATCCTCCAATTCTGCATTGTCCTCCATTGAATATGGAACACCGTTCTCGCCTTGAATAGTGACATGATACGAAGAACCCACACTTTCTTCATCGTCATCACGTTCTTTAGTGTAGACCATAATGTATGGATTCACCTTCAGTACTTCATCACATGAAACCATGACTTTTGTTTGTCGCTTCATTCTAGAAGGAACAAAACTTTGGAAATTTTTAGAGATCTTCTGAATTTTGGGCGAAGCGAGTGTTTTTGTATTTCGATAATTTCTCTGGAAATTATTCCCCTTCTTTAATGGACCCAATCTCTCAAATACAGAAGTTCTCACAGTTGATTTTCCAAGTCGGTCAAAGACGGAAGGCATGTTAGAAGCGGCAGATTCATCTTCTACAATGACATAATTGCTACTCGCCCTTTTTATTGATATGCGCATTGGTGACGGTTGCTTGTATTCCAAACCTTCATGCGGTTGCCTCGTTGCAGCTTCTAATGGGAGTTTCCCTAACTTTGACGGCTCATTGGGATTGTATCCAGCCTTTGCAAATAGCTTGTAAGCGTTAGGATCAAAACCTTCATCTGTCCGCTTTGTAGGGAGTGCCACTTTCTGCAGAGGATTTTGGGCTACAAATCCTGCAAGCGGCTTCGAGGACAACTTTACTGCCTCAATTCATTTTACTGGAAGAGTTAACTCCTTTAGAGTGTTGGTTTGGGGATTAGATGATTCGCCCTCGTCTTTCTTCCTTTTAGGGACATATTGGAGCTTAGGACTTACTTTATTGCCATAAGATGCAATATCCCCTCTATGAGATTTATTCACGTTGGGTTGTACCTCCTCAGTAACGGCTTTGGATTTACCAATAGACACCTCAGCTCTTTTGGTTATGGGCTCGTCATTCTTGCTTTTCATGCCATCATCAAATTTTAGCTCCTTCACAATGCGGTTCTTCAAGTAGAACTTTGCATCGGCGAAGTGCGACTCTGCCTCGGTGAATGGCTCATCATCAGCAACTATCGTCTTCTCGACTTCACCCTCGTAGTATTTTAAACATTGATGGTAGGTAGATGGAACTACTTTATTCTCATGTATCCAAGGCCTTCCAAGCAAAACATTGTATGAAGTCTTTGCATCGATCACATGCATCCATGAACTTGATTGCATATCTTCAATAGTGATTCCCAGCCTATCGCGCCTATGGATCTTTGCCACACTTGGTTGAATCCTTGGATTATCACACGACTTTCTGAGAGTTCGTTCATAGGAATACCAAGTTCTTTCACAGTGCGAATTGGAAAAATGTTCACTGAGGATCCTCCATCAATGAAAATTCGATTTGCCCTTTCATCACACATATAATCAACTAGGTATAACGGGCGGTTATGAGGAGTGTCACATAGCAGAAGGTCGTCATTTGTGAACGTGACTTTTTCCTCACAAGCATTAACTTCTTGAGGAGTGGACTCTATAAGCTATTCCGAGGATGGTGCCAACGGTAGGTCATCACTCTTTTCTTTCCCTTCGTCAGCATGGCAACAAGAGGCATCAATACTCCCATGGGAAATCTTCGTGCGAAACCAACTTGGTAAAAACTCCTCCAAGTTCACCGGATGTCGTGGCTTTTGAGGGTGATGCACCTCCACTTTCGCTTTATCTTCATGCTTAACTGGATTCCATCTCCTAGGCCTTTTCACCATTATTTTCCTTGTTGGTTGTTCCATTGATCCTTTTCATGTGCTCCTTTTGTGGCGCCTATGACGAGTCACCGACGTCCAACCTTCATCGTCCTCAGGTTGACCGTCTTCAACTTTGTAGTTCTCCAGTAATTCTTCATCTTTACTTTCTTTAGAACTACATAATTCGTCTGGATTGAATGAGCCAAATATGATTGAGACTTAGTTTGCGCTTTCTTTCTCATCTTTAAGCACGATCTTCTTTTCACGAGCCAAGTCCATAATTGTGTCCTTGAAGACAAAGCACTTCTCCAGAGGGTGGCTCACAAGTCGATGATATTTGCAGTAATTTGGGTCATCGATTTTCTCAGCTTCATTTGGTCGCTTCATCTCCGGAAGCTCAATGAGATTTAACTCGAGGAGTTCTTCAAAAATAGCTGGCACATCAGAATCCAGAAATGGGTACTCTTTCTCTTGCATTTCTTTTAGAGTCAACTTTCCACTTGGCTTATCTTGAAACGAAGTGGATTTCATACTCTGCTTCTTGCTCACCTTTGTCGTGAACTTCACAGGTGATGTGTTGACATTCATAGCTTCTTTATTTTCAGATCTTGGTACAAACTTGCTCCATTTTCTGACTTCTTTCTTGTCGTTCCCTTTCCGAGGTTCATAGATGGGCAACCTTTCATTTCCAGCAGAGGCCATGCTCAATTCCATGTCATGGGCACGAGTTGCAAGTTCTTCAAATGTGCTAGGCTTGATGCCTTGTAAGATGTAGCTCAATACCCAATGTATACCTTGGATGCACTCTATGCCAGAAGCTTCACTAAGCCTGTCTTTACAGTTGAGGCTTGCATTCCTCCAACGATTGATAAAGTCGATAACTGGTTCACTCTTCCGTTGACGAGTATTTGTGAGTTCCACCATGATCACAGTGCACCTTGTGCTATAAAAGCGATTGAGGAACTCTTGTTCTACTTGATCCCAGCTATCAATAGATCCTGCCTCGAGGTCTGTATACCAATCAAAAGCATTTCCTTTTAGCGAGCGGACAAACTGTTTGACGAGATAATCTCCATAAGTCCCAGCGTTGTTGCATGTCTCAACGAAGTGCGCCACATGTTGCTTTGGATTGCCTTTACCATCAAACTGTTGAAACTTTGGAGGTTGATAGCCAGCAGGCATTTTCAACATATCGATCCTTGCAGTGTACGGCTTTGCGTATGTAAGGGAGGACTTGGTAGCAACTTCCTACTTGCTTTTAATAGTTCCTTCGATGAACTCCTTCAGTTGATCGATTGGAATCATCCCTTTCGAAGAGATTGGAATTTCCTTAGTGGATGCAACTTGTCGTGGGGGAGGATCAATCTCTTGAACTTCTGGGAGTTTGCCAGGTGTATGGGTGGATTATTCTTCCATCAAGATTCCCACCCTACCTGTTAGCTTGTCGATTCTAGCATCTTGATTTTGCATGCACTTGGTCAAGCCAGCGATTGCTTCCATCAAGTTTGCCGACTGCTCCTCCACAGATGAAGTGTTTGTCACCATGGCTTGCATGATTGTCATTGGCGGTGGAGAGTAGCATGAATTTTCACACAAATTGATCCTTGATTGGCTCACGCTATGTGGTGTAAGTGGGGAGGATCCATCACTTGAAGCGTCATCATCTCCCTTCAATGTAGAGTGCTTGGATCCGGAGAGGTCAAGTAGAGCAAGAGTTTTCTTGATCTTTTCAGCAACTTCACTTCCTCCTTCGGGTGCATTTGTGGAAGATCTTGATCCTTTTGAGGATGAAGATCCGAAAACAGGGGTAGATTCAGAAGACACTTGGGGTGCTTGTTGTCCTAACGAGCTTGCTTTGCTCCTCGTAACTGGTCCAAAGCTTCCAAAGGTAACTTCGAGTATGTTTTCCACATCCGCATAGAACCTGGAATTGGCAGCCTTGGAGGAAGTTGAACTGGAGTTGATTTTCTTGGAAGCCATTTCGTTGTTCTTGAACTTTGGTGATTGAAAAGTTGAGATAAGAGGTAGAGATTGTCCTACTGGGCGTGCCAGAATTTGTAGACAATAAATTGCGTCGAAAAAATATAATCAAGACTGAAAAATATCGCAACAATCGTAGTATTTTATTTCAAATATTTGAGTGTTATAATCTCTATGAATCCTCTGATTCTACTTTTCAACGGTAAATAAATAGCCTTTGAGCTTAATCTTTGAATTTTATTTTATTTTAATCCAAATGCTTGAAGCTTGATCTTGATCTTGACGTACTTTTAATCCAAGGGCTTGCAACTTGTTCTTGAATCTTCGTCTTGATCTTTTAATCCTTAGAACACTTGAATGCTTGTAAGCTTTAGAGAAATCCGCAGCGTTTGATCCACGAGCTCCCTCTTGCTTCTTGTTAAACTTCTGGTGTCTTTTCTGGATTATGAAGACCCCTATTTATAGTTGTGGGAGGGAAGAGTTGTGATAAGAACAAACTCTTTCCGACCAATCAAATTGAAGTGTGACATGACCGCATTTGATTGGCCAGAACATGTCACTTGCACATGTGGCGCAGTTTCATTGGCCTTTTAATGTGACTTGGTGTGCCTTGTCATTTTGACACGTGACATGATCCCATTGGCTCTTCTGTTTGACTAAGCGTGCCATATCATTTGACACGTGACACCAAACTGGGCCTCTAGGAATATGGCATATTGAGCCTAATGAAGTGGGTTCATCATTTGTAGCCCAACTAAATGGGCTAACCCAATGGATTAAGACTTATTTATTTAATCCGTATATGTTGGACTTATATATTAATTCAATTATATTAACCCGTAATATTTGTTTTAACTAATATATCTTGAATTTAATATATAATCCAAAATATTTTACGGATTTAATTCCAATAAAATTTATATGCCTACAACTTCCATCAATTAGTATCAACTAGGAAAAAAATACGATTGTTGAGTCCTCATCAAAGTCTAGCATATTAAACTATTACATGTACTGGTAACGCAAGTTAAGTTGATTTCCTCCAACCAAAACATCAGTAAGGATCAATTATATGATTGTAGAATTTATTTGTTAGTTGTTTCTCTATTTGTTATGGTCTATTAATTCATTAATAACGTCTATATGTTCTCTAGATTCATTAAAGCACTAGAGTGAAGATAGTATATATGTGTATATTATTTTCTTTTTTCGTTTTTTTATTCTTTGCGTTTTTTCTTTTATTTTTGTATTGATCATGGAATTTTCTAATACTGCCTATTATGTTTATTTTAGGCATGTTTTAACCTGATGTTTGCTTCGAAAATACGAGTAACAATTAAATTAAATTTGTTATTTTAAAGATACGTGATCTAGTTTAATACCAATTAATAAGCAAGTAATATAAGATGTAAATGAAAAGAATAAATGAATCAAACCAGTGTTACTTAAGCAGCAGTGACCTCGAGCTCGGTGACCTCGAGGGGAATCAAGAAAAATAAAGCAATAATAAAGTTTAAAGTACAATTCTGATGAACAATGAGCAAAAAGTAGAGAGTATATTCTTTTTCAATGATTAGATGATGTTTACAAATGATTGGTGTCCCTTTATATAGGAGGGAAACCCTGAATAAGATACGTTTCTCTTTACGGTAAAGAATATTATTGGGACAACCGTATAACCACCTAGTACGGATTCGTACTAATTCGTACAAATTTATTCCTGAATTTATGTCATGACCTTGGGGACGTGGCGAGAATCTTGTCCTTTCGTAACAGACTCACAACGGTACTATTTTGGCAGTGATCGTACTCGACTCCAAATGATCTTCGACATTTAGGTCTACGGGCCTCTTATTTTGCCTTCGAGTCCGAGCTTGGCCTTTGTCGAACCTCAACCCTCGATATATTCTCTCGAGCCTACAAAATCGGGGCACATTATTTTGACCGTATACACCTGATAAAAGATCCTGTCAAAAGACATACTCAATTATTAAATTTCCTTCCTAAATTTGCTATACAAACTAAACTGTAAGAGGATGGTGATAGATTATATAACAATGTTTTAAAGAAATAAAGATTTACAAAAATATTTAACCATATACTAACTATTTATTAAAGGAAGATAAACAAACTAATACTTCCATTGCCTAATGAATCAAAATTACAAAGATGAGAAAGAGAAGTATTATATTACCTAATCAATTTTGAAATTACAAAGATGAGAAAGAGAGATATTATATTACCTAATAAATTTTAAAATTATAAAGATGAGAACGAAAGATATTTTTTTTTATATAAATTTCATAATGATTAATAGGATACGTGTCAAGCACTAATTTATATCTATTTTATAATAAAATAAAATTATAATCTGCAATAATTTTTAGTTAAATATATTGACTAACGATTTGGAATTTTTCTTGTGGCGGTTTCTTCTTTATTAAGTGATATGTATAAGATCAATATTCATTATTTTCAGGAATATTCCTTTTTATTTTATAACTCAAACACAATATTTTAATATAATATTTTTACGTTTTTTTAAAAAAGTCTTTACCATTTGAGATAGTATACACGAGATTTATAGAAAATTAAAAAAAAGTACTCACAACAACTATTATTTTAGAAAAGCATCGTAGGGTTTGACCTTCCACGTGCCATGTTTTGTTCTATATTTCTATGTGGTGCGAGGGTTATGTACACGTCGTTTCAGTAGCTAAATAAAGACCGAATTTTCACCTAGAAAATACAAAATAAAAAATAAATCGGGAAGAACTAAGAAAATTTAACATATAATATATACATAAAAGAAATTTAAAACTACTCATTTTCCATAAAAATATTTTCTAAAAAAAAGAAATTTCATAAAAAATATTTTTCTTCGTACCAAACACGCCCTAAGGAAATGGGACAGAATGTGAATGCGCTTCAAAATACAAAAACATTATTAATACCAATAAGTTGAATAGTATTCACATATTCAGGCTAATTAGTACCGCCAAATACACGTGAATATTCACGCTAATTAATAATGTTGAATAGCATTCACATAATATATAAATCCCCCTCCCCCCCTCACAAACAGTTATTCACATATTAAATTAAATCCACATAATGCAAAAAGTATTACCAATACCTTAAATCCGTTATATAGTAAAATGAAAAAAATCCAAAATTATGTATGTATTATTCGAAATTGATCAGTTTTGTCATTCGTTACATTCATATACGCTATTATTATTACTAAATCATTTGCCTTTATCGTTAACAGAGCTCAGCGCATAAAATAGGTGGACTGCACATATCTAAATTTTCAAGAAAAATACAAGATTCAAATTTACCCAATAACTGTTAACTCTATAATTTAGAATTACCTCAAGTTGAAACTTGTTAGAGAACAACAAGAGCAAAAAGGTTGACTTTTTCTAATGATGGGTTAATTTTGACCAAATGTCTAATGGAGAGCAAAGCTATTCAACATTGGATAATATAAGAACAAATTTGATCACCACTAACAGCTTGGTTGGAGGGTTATTACGTATCGCCTCATAATATATTGTATTGTATTGTATTGTACTGTATTGTTTGATAAATATAATATTTAGATAGATTGTGTCGTTTGTTATCGTTTTATGATATCACATACCAGCAATATAAAGAAAAAACTTGCAATATTATAAAGAAAAATTATGATACGCTATATAAAAAGGTAGTGTAAATGATAAAATAAAATTATTTAATAATAATGAAAGGTGAGATTGAGAGAAAAAGACAAGGTAACGACGCGACCACACCAAATCGGCGTTACTTAAAGTGACACATTTTGTCGTTACGTAACGACGAATTTAGCGATACGATATAATAAAATTTAAGTAACAATCAAAACAAACATCATATTTAAAGTACAGATAACAACCATCCAAACAAGCTCTAAGGAAATGGGACATAATAATTAAGATCCCTCCCTCCTTGATAGTTCACATTTGGAAATGAAAAATTTCTTAATAAGGAATCTACTTGCGAAACCAGATTAGTCGGAGCAATAATTTTTGAGTCACAAAAAAAAGAAGGAAAAGGGAGTCTTGGAAAGTTGTTGTCATGTGACGAAGAGATTACGGGTTCAAGTCGTGAAAACAACAAAGATACAGGATAAAGCTGTGTACAATAGGAAAAAAAAAATTATCCTAAACTTGTATTGTAAGCTGCTGCTTTTCTTGTGTACAAAGAAAACCATACTATAAAATAAAATAAAAAAATACATTTTCTCCTCGTCAACGAACCAAATTTTCTGTTCACATGCACATAGAAACTTACAGAAATTATATAAGTAACCATCTAAATTAAAGTGTATAACATAAAATTCTGTTAATTGAAAGGAATTAATACATGGCACTGTTTCGGAAATTGTTTTATTGGAAGCCACCTGATGGATTGCTAGAGATCTGCGAGAGAGTTTACGGTTCGTTTTTCCAGATTTTTCTCTTTGAGTTGACTTATTGATTGATGAACTCTGTAGAAAACTCTATTAACTGTTTTCTTGTTGAGAATTATGATTGAGCTAGATATATACTAGCCCAATTGCTAAATTTTATTTAATTTATTGGTTCATATTTTGATTTTTTATGTGGGGGTCAATTATCGCGAAGTTTTCCTTTATCTGTTCATGTTTTAGTGTAGAGATTCAAATGGTAGGATATGAGGGAAATTCATTTGGTTCAAGTTCACCTTTTTAGAATGTTTGCCTGGTAGCTATAGAATCAGCTGGATGTCTACTTATTGGGCTTCTCCCCCGAACTCGTGGCAGCAGAGGCGGAGCCAGGATTTCAAGCTTATGGGATTGAGATTCTAGTCCTTTTAAATTAATATTTATACATATATATTCAATAGATTTTAAGACAAATACAAGGTGTGAACCAAAGGACCGAATCCATAGTCGAAAAGCTAGCTCCGCCCCTGCGTGGCCATGGGATTTTCCTACGATAGCTGGTCTTGGTGTATTACGGTTGGTTATGGCTGTGAAGTGTGTAGGTACCAAAGGTTGTGTCCCGAAGGTGGTGGAAGCAGGGGCGGATCCACCCTTTTAAGAAGGGGTGGCATGGCACCTGGTAAAATAATAAAAAAATTTATATACCTATGTTAAGATTTTCTTAAACTAGGTTAATTATCTGATACTGTCACCCGCAACCCTAAACTGGACAAAGGCGCCATGGATGGACCTTTTCGAAAGCTTTTCTATGTTCTTTGTGCTTTTATTTCCTTTTGTCTCAGTCATCCCTTTCGGCCACCACCGAATTTTCTATTTGTCGTTTTATTATTTTTTTTATATTTTTCTTTTCTCTATTCTACAATTTTGTATGTGATCTCCAGCAAGAACACTCAAAAAAGAGACTCCTAAACTTTAAAATTATTAAAATAAGCAATCCTCTTAATTAAATTTATGAGTTTTCTTCTTTCAAATCTGAAAAACTTAGGTCTTAATGAGAATTTTGGATTGAGATAAAAACAAATTTCATCTTTTTTATTGTATCATAAAAATTTGTGTTATGCGATGGTTGTTAGATATAATTTAAATCACTTTATTATAATTTCATAAGCATTACTTCAAAAATATATGGTTTATGATTTTGATTTATGGGAAATTTTAGTTTATCTAATTAAGCTTATGGGGTATAATTTATCTATGGAAAATATGTTTTTAATTTTCTTATTCTGATTGATGTAATTCTCTTTTTGAAGATGTTATCTTATTTGTGTAAATTAATTTTAATATACAGAAGAGGTGTGATCCTATTTTAAAATTCTAATCACGTTTTTTTTTTATCTGAAATGTTATTTTCAAATTTTCAAATAAAAAATACCTATTAGGTTGACCCGAAATAACTCAAAAAAATTGAATAAACATTCCTAACAAATTTCATATTAGTCATTACAGAGTATACATTAAAGGAATTTATGGCACCTGCCAACTTCAAATCCTAGATCCGCCTCTGGGTGGAAGGGTGGTTTAAGTTCAGCCACGTATTGGGCACGAGGCAAAACCTGGTGCTAGACACTGTCATTAGAGACTTATTAGCCTCTAAGCTTCTGCCATTTGAAACTAAGGTAAATCTAGCCCATTTTTGTAATGGCGAGCACATATCTGAGCCAAAATTATTAACGGAAAGCAAATTTAGATCATTTCGCATAGTTCAGGGAGTGAATTTGGACCTTTTCCTTAGAATATAACATGCACATGTTACCTACCTTCACAGGTTTACTAACTTGTTAGTCTTTTACTACCCTTGTACTATACTTGTATTACAACTTTATACATATCTATATACATTCTAGGTGTAATACACTTGTCTCAAACATTCTCTAATATTTTCTCTCGTATCTCACGGAGTGCATGCTGATATACATATACTCTTACTTCTACTTGACCCAAAATGAAGGCTACAGGAGATTCCGAAATTTAATAATGTCTACAACTATGTATTTAACGTTAAGAAGATCCATTTTGCTTTAAAAAATTGTAGCCAGAACACACCTTGGCATGCTTCCTTGAAGTGGACCATTCAAATAAAACTGTGACGCAAGAAGACGTTTTACTGTACACAAAAGTTTCTGAGACGTTTGTTAGTTTGTCAGAAGTTGGCGTTATATGTTAAGGCTAGAGCTGTTGATTGACGAGTCATGTCATCTCTCTTTCATCAAATGAGATAGTTGATGAGTTTAAAATGTTTGCCTGCAGCATAATAGTTTAGCTAATAATATCATCTGTTGTTATTTGCAGTATTCGATAGATGTTTCACTACTGATGTTTGGGAAGAAAAAAACTACAAAGGCTATGTAGCAGGTGTAATTAGCCAACTTCAGGATCATTACCCTGATGTGTCAATTTTGGCTTTCAATTTTCGGGAGGGCGAGTCACAAAGCCTGATTGCAAATGATCTATCTGAGCATGACGTGACAATAATGGACTACCCTCGACACTATGAAGGATGTCCTTTGCTCACTATGGAGATGATGAACCATTTTCTTAGATCTAGTGAAAGTTGGCTCTCCCTTGGGCAACAAAATGTGCTCCTAATGCATTGTGAATGGGGTGGTTGGCCAGTTTTGGCATTTATGTTGGCTGCATTACTAATATTTAGACGACATTTCACTGGAGAACAGAAGACCTTGGACATGATTTATAAGCAGGCTCCTCGCGAGCTTTTGTACTTGTTGCAACCACTGAATCCAATTCCTTCTCAGCTAAGATATTTACAGTATGTAGCAAGGAGGAACATGAACGCGCAATGGCCTCCATTGGATAGAGAACTCACTTTGGATTGCGTCATTATTAGGAAAATACCTAACTTTGATGGCGAGGGTGGTTGCCGGCCCATACTTCGTATTTATGGACAGGATCCATTAATAGTTGCTAATCGATCTTCGAAAATTTTGTTCTCAACACCAAAGAAAAATAATGGTGTCCATCACTACAACCAGGTAAGATTTTTTTTTTTCCTTCAGAAATCTCAAATATCTTTGCTATTTCAGGGCTTTTGCTATCTTATAAAGATGGTATCTTTGTCAAGTTTTTTGGTTCAGACAAGGCATTTATCATGTTGTTGCAGGTAGAATGTGAATTAGTTAAGATTGATATCAATTTCCATATACAAGGTGATGTAGTCTTGGAATGTATAAGCTTGAACGATGACCGGGAAAAGATTATGTTTCGGACGATGTTTAACACATCTTTTATTAAGTCAAACATTCTGATACTTAACCGAGATCAAATTGACACATTGTGGGATGCTAAGGATCAATTTCCAAAAGACTTCAGAGCAGAGGTATCATTGTTCTCCTTAGATGCACTTTTCTGTTATTTTATGTTCACTCTATCAAGAAGCATATTATAATTTACGACTATGCACGGGATGAAGGTTCTTTTTTCAGATAAGGATGCTGTTGCTTCCCTAGATCCTGTGGAGGACAGTGCAGATTCGCTGAATCAAAAGGGTGATGCTGTTGGCAATACGCTCCAACAAATAGCTGCGTCAAATTTGATCCTGGAAAGATTGGAATCTTCGTCCGAGAATACGGACACTAGCTTGATCATTGATCAAGCAGCTTTAGAGAAGCCTCAAGAGAGGCAAAGAGCTGCAGCATTAGAAAATATTTCTAAGGGCTTGAGACAGTCTACTTTGGTGCAGCATGTTGGGTCATTCTCTGATCCGTCGTCCGAAGAATACCATGGCAACAAGCAAAAAGCTGAGCTTCATCTTATTGAAACCAAAGGTGAGATGAAAATGTCAGACTTGCAAACATCAATCGCTTTTTCAAAATCTTCTCCTATTGACTCTAGTTTAGAAACTAATGCTCAATTTCTAATTGTTGGAAGAAAAAATTGAGATGAAAATCTCAAAGTTGCAGCCATCAAAATCTTTTCTAATGCTTACTTCTATTGGTTTTAGTGTATAATCTAATGCTTCTGGTACATCATCACCAGTGTCACCTCATGATGTCACAACAGTGGAACATCCTTCAGTTCATGGACAAGAATGTGGTAAGCTGAAAAAAGTTCCTTCTCTACCTAAAAACAAGAACCGACCACTCATGACGGATGCTCTTACTTCGCCCGCTCCACCTTTACCGGCAAAGGATCAGGATATTGTCACTGGAAAGCCTCTACCTCCTGCTCCAATGCCACCAACACTACTCACTCCTCCCAAGGATAAATTGGTCATTGGAACTGTACCTTCTCCATCACAGCCTACACCCAGAGACCAAAGTCCTAATACTGTATATTTGAAAGATGACAGAACTACAGTATCTCAACCTGACACATCTCGGCTTCCTCTTGAGATGCTTTCAAGTCCATGTGAGAATGACAAAATTTCCAAAATGGAACCTTCTTTGGATACTTGCCCTTCCGAAAGTTCTCCTTATCCCCAACCGCTTATCCCAAGTTTTTCTTCTCCATCAGCCTCCATACCCAATGTCAAACCTCTAGAAGAAAAGTTGGGTAGAGAGTATGGGCCGTTGCCTTCACCACCACCTCTACCACATTCAACCTCTGTATTGGAGGAGAATTCTGCTTTTGTTAGTGGACCTCCTCAAACTCCAGCACCTCTTACACCACCTTTGAAAAAAAAATCAACTTCCATTGGAGAGCCATCACCACCACTACCACCACCGCCACCGCCTGCTCCTCCTCCTCCTTTACATACAACCCCTGTGTTGAATGAGAATTCCTCCTCAATAGGTGGACCACCTCAACCTCCACCTCCACCCACCCCGCCTTTGAAGGAAATATTAGTGTCCAAAGGTGGAAGGCTACCTCCTCCACCTCCACCGCTTCCTGGGCAGTCTGTGAAGGAGAATTCTTCTTTAACTGGAGGACCCTTTCCACCTCCAACACCTCCTTTGCCTACTGCACAGGATTCTAGTACAAATTCATATGCAGTGCCACTGCCACCTCCGCCACCTCCTCCCCTGGATTCATCACTCGAGGATAATAACAAGCTTCCAAAGACTGCTCCTGTTCCTCCTCATCCTCCTAAGGTGGATGTAAAAGCAAGTTCTGGACACACACAGTCAGCATCAAGTGGTAGTGAAGGGAATAATCTGCCTGCTTCTCCATCTCCATCTCCTCCTGTTCCTTCTCCACCTAATAAAGATTACCAACGGCAGTTGTCTAGTACTATTACTTCAAGAAGCAATTCAAAGAAGCTGAAGCCTTTGCATTGGTTAAAAATAAGTAAAACAGTCCAAGGAAGCTTTTGGGCCGAAATTGAAAAATGTAGCTATGCCTCCAAGTATGTTCTGGACATATTGTTAATGCAGTCATGTGGTCAACTCCTTTTTCAGAATACAATATCTCATTTACTTTGATGTGTTTCTGTTTTATAGGTCATCGGTGATTAATATGTCAGAACTTGAATATTTCTTCTCAGTTCAAAGTTTAGACCAAGCAGGTTCAGGAAGGAATGGGAATTCAAGGTCCAAAATTGGGCAGAAGCCTCAGAAAGTGCAGCTGGTGACTTTTCTATTATCTGAATCTGTTATCTAAATTTGTAACATTTCATAAATACCTCCTACCTGATACTTGCATAATACTGCTGGAATCTACTCGCTGTTCTACTTCCAAGTTTTAAGAGAGATTATTTATCTAAATGCTTTTATGGCAGATTGATCATAGACGGGCTTATAATTGTGAAATCATGCTTTCCAAGGTGAAGATACCGCTGCACGACATGCTGGTAAGCAAAATTCATTTGCATATATTGGACTTACATTTTTTCATAACTTAATCGGTGTATTTATTCTCTGAATAAAGCTGGATGAATCATATGTTCATGTTCATATGCCATGTCTGCTTGAGTAACCATTATTTCCTTTCCATGCCTGCAATAAGGTTGGTGATGTTATCGCCATAATTCTTTTACCATTTTAAGGCCTCAAGCAACTTGCAGCCTGCTTTTTCATTGCTTTTATAGCTGGAAGTTTCCATTTTGGTGCTCCGTATTAGTAATGATTTCTTTTTCTCTCATACTTCCTTGACTGTTAACCTAGATAACTTCCCATTCTTTGTGCTTTGTTCTTCAATATGCTGAACTAACCTTTACAACTAGAAGTACTTATCAGATAGTTGACTTTATTGGAGAGTTCATGGCCACACAGTGGATTTTCCGCATGAGATTTTATTACAGTCTTCATAATTAAATGATAACATACTATTGACTTGAACGTGGTACAAGTTAACTGTATTGGTTTGATAACTTGTTATGTTTACCTATCTAACACATGGCATTTCTTTCCAATGTCTACCTGTACTAGTGGCAAAAATAGCATTGAAAGTATTAGTAACTATGTAATCTATTGAAAATTGAACGATGTCTCCAACATTGGCTGATTCCATTTTGATATTTTCGGCAGAGTTTTGTGCTAGCATTGGAAGATTCAGCATTAGATATTGATCAGGTTGAGAACCTGATTAAGTTTTGCCCAACAAAGGAAGAAATGGAGGTGCTCAAGGTAATAAATGTATCCACAAAAAAAAATTAATAAAATATTACTCAATGTATATTAAAATATTTTAGACAAACTTATTAATCCAATGTTTCTGTTACAGGGTTATAAAGGTGATAAGGAGATGTTGGGTAGATGTGAACAGGTCAGCCCATTATGAACTAACCTTATCTTGGTTTACTATATCAGTTTCTCTCTCAGGGACTTTCTTGTATATTTGACATAAAATTGCTATGACTATTCTCTGTAACAGTTTATGTTAGAATTGATACAAGTCCCTCGTGTAGAGTCCAAGCTACGGGTTTTCTCATTTAAGATTCAGTTTCAATCCCAGGTGAGAGGATAGTGTGTCTGCTGCCTGATTTTAGAAATGTGAGGTTTTGTCTTGCTAAAGGTGCATATTTCGTTTTCAATATTTTCAGATTTCGGACCTAAGGAATAATCTCAATATAGTGAATTCAGCAGCTGATCAGGCAAATATCCTTTTTTCTGTTTTATTTCTTCCTTCTTGATTAATCTTTTATTACTCTCGAATGCTTTCTTGATATTCCCTGTTTACCCCGTGTCGTTTTGATGTCCTAATCAGATCAGAGGTTCATCAAAATTGAAAGGGATTCTGCAGACAATTCTGTATTTGGGAAATGCTCTCAATCACGGAACTGCAAGAGGTTAGTTAACATTCTTTTTCGTAGTATTATGTTCTATTCACCACTGATAAAAGGCCAACAATTATTGATGTCTAAGCTATTCTCATTGCTATGTGGATTTGTGGTGTTAAAATTGTTGATAATATGTTTGGGTTGACGGAGATGGTTTATGCTGTTATTAACCATTTGGTGTATTCTTGGAGCAATTATTATTCCTCTTTTAATGACATGCTTGTCTTGATGCTACTGGTATAGGATCTGCTGCTGGTTTCAAGTTGGATAGCCTCCTTAAGCTAACTGATACTCGTTCGTCGAACACTAAGATGACTCTCATGCATTATCTTTGCAAGGTAAAGATCTGCACTTTGTAAATAGTTTCATAAGAGCAGAATAATACAGTCTACAAACTTTCTACCTGATGTTTTCTGAAGTATGCTGAAATGAACCATTACTATTTATCAGAGAGCATATATCAATTTTTAACCTTTCGATATTCATGGCTTCCGGTGATACTAAGATATCCATTTAATTGGTTAGATAACGTTTATTTGTGATAACCCATAGGCTGAATCATACAGTGAAAGCAGTCATGAATCTGCTTTCACATATTTACTTTTTTGTTTTCACCGGGAGACTTTTGGTTAGACTTCATGTACCTTGTATTGCAAAGTATATCACATCCAAATCCAATCAATATATCCCGTAAAATGCAAGGTGTGTGTTATACTTTATAAATTTTCATCTTCTTGGTTTCATTTTGCCTTTAACACTTGATTTAGCAAGCACAATCCATTTCACTGCGCAGTACAATTATTTAAGGTTTATACTACCTATCACAAGACAAAAAGGAAAAAACTTAAGGTTTATCTTCGCAAAATGCATTTGAGTTAACTTTTTCTTGTGCTGTGATATTCTTTTATAAAGATTTACGAAATGTTTCTACCAGATACTTGCTGACAGATCGCCCGAGTTACTTGATTTTTCGGAAGATCTTTCCAGCTTGGAACCTGCATTGAAGGTATCTTTACTTGAACCGGCTGATACGTTCTTAATTCTTAGAGATATGGATCGAACTTAATGAATTAATACATGTTTTGTTCAGATACAACTGAAATATTTGGCAGAGGAAATGCAAGCTGTTCGTAAAGGAATGGAGAAAGTTAAACACGAACTCTCCATGTCAGGAAGCGATGGACCTGTGTCTGAGAATTTCTGTAAGGTAATCTACCGGTTTATTTCATCTTTCTGGTTAGCTGCACTTGTTATGGTGGGATAACTAATGAAAAAAAAATAAAAATTACAGAACGTTGGTATTGTAATTAATTGGTGTAACTTCCACTTGCCAGGCTCTGAAGGAGTTTCTGGGCTCTGCTGAAGGCGAAGTCGGGTCCTTAGCTCAGTTTTTTTCGGATGTGGTATGTCTGACCTTTTATGATACAGGTTTTCATGGTCTTATAGTAATTCGTCCATATTGAAATATTCCTCATGTGGTGCCCTTGCTTCTGCAAATGACAGGGCAAAAATGTCGATTCATTGATTGTTCACTTTGGAGAAGATCCAGCTCGCTATCCATTTGAACAAGGTAATAAATGTTGAATTATCTATTTCTGCTAGGAATTTCATATGGCTGTTTGGGCATATTTATATCCTCTAAGTTGTGGTTAGTAAAACAAGTCTTCTTTTCAATGAGATGATCTTCAGCTTACCTCTATTATATCTATTTTGCCCATAGTTGTCGCAATGTTTATGAGCTTTCAAAGAATGTTCAATCAAGCCCTAGAGGAAAATCGCAAGCAGCTGGAGTTTGAGAGAAAGAAAGCAGAGAAGGAAGCTAGGGAGAAGCAGAGGACACGTGCTTCAAATAAGCAAACTTGATACTTAGCGCATTCAATGTATAGTGCGAATATATGTAGTTATACATCAGCCCCTGGGTTTTGGTTCAATGGTAGAGGTAGCACCAACTGGGAGATCTGTGGTAGGCGTATATCACGAATCTGAGTCTTTCTGGGGATGAAGGATATGAGGGCGGGCCCATTATCCACTAAGTTTCGGAAATGGAGACAGCAGATTCTGAGTTATCAAAAAGAATAAATAGTCATACATCAATCACCTTATGCTCCTGCCAACATACATTGCGGATATGTTGTGGACTTCACAGAGCTTTCAATGGACTGAAGCAAGCTCCCTGAGCCTTTTCTCTTGTTTCTGCACTATAGTGGAACTTGCAAATAGTTGCATATCATAGCAAAGCTTTCCTAAGATTGAAGATCCTGGGGAGTGAGAAATCAGTTCTTGACGGTGAACGGGCAGATGATGTACGTTTCTGTTAGATTGAGGAAATGGACTGTTGTCTGCTTCTATGGTGTTGGACAATGATCACCTTATGAGATAGCTTTTGAGGTTAAGTATGGCCCAAGGTTCATTTTCTTAAAATTGTCAAAGTGGAACATACAAGTATAGCCAAATCAAGATGAGATGGGACGGCCGTTTAGAGGCTGTAGCGGGACTACCATAGGAAAGCCCGCCCTCGCTAGCCAGCAGAGAAAGAGATTCTTGCGTAGCAGTAGTCTCTATATGAATCTCTTCCCGACCGGCCAGGCCGAATAGGGGCACCACTTGGGATGGTTACATTTGAAGTTGTTCTATATAGTAGTATATCTTCCCCTAGATTGAAGACCCTGGGGGAGTGAAAAGTCAGTTCTACATGGTGAAAGCGGACAATTTTTCTGTGGAAAAGTTGGCAATGGTACTGTACAGTGCTCTAACAGGTAATCTTTCAAACTTCATAAGTCTTTTTTCTTGTTTTGAATGACCTTTTTTAACATCTGTTTTGTTGGAATAATTGTTTCCAATGTTTCTGCAGAATCTCTAGCAGGTAAGATTACTTCCAAGATGTGTCAAATGTAAATATTCACTGGGGAAGATGTATAGAATTTCTTTTGGAGGATATGCTCGTATAACCGACCCCAACTTGTTTGCTATTGAGACGTAGTTTTTGAAGGACATGCTCATAAGTCGACCCCAACTTGTTTGGTACTGAGACGTAATTGTTATTGTTGTTGGCTATTAGTTTTGTACTTTTTGTATTTCGTGTTTCACACCCTCGATTCAATTTATTTATTTGTTTAATTTTTTGTCACCATGGCTTTTTGTAAATACGTTATGTAGTTCAGGTCATGTTCCTTTTATAGCAATAGATCAAATTTGCATATACATGCAGTTGAATATCATGGGAATCAAAACAGGAATAAACTAAAATATTTTCGAGACAAAAACTACAATTTTCCTTATTATATTATTTAACTTCTTCATCTCCTTGAAGATTGAATGGATTACAACTTTCTTGATATTATATTACTCTCTCCGTTTCATCAAATTAGATGAGATGTTTTCCTTTTTAGTGTGTTCCAAAATAAATAACACATTTCTAAATTTGGAAATAATTCAACTTTAAACTCTTCATTTTACACTTAATGAGAATTTTTTATAACGACACAAATATCATGGCTCCACAAAGCTTTTACCCATTTTAAGATCACAAATTTCAAAAATCTTCTTTTTTTCTCTTAAATTCAGTGCCGAGTCAATCTACCCCATCTTAATTGAAAAGGAGGGAGCAGTAAAGAACCTTTGATCTTAGATAAGCAAGCAACCAATACATAGCTAAAAAGATGGTGAATGTTATTCTCAACTTATCACAACAGCTAGTACGCCGAAAGAATAAAAAGTCAAGTTATCCGAGTTAATATCCTCAAACTCACTTAAATTATACAATATTTGTCAGTTTCCTACCTAAATTATCGCATGTCCCTGAAAACCCTTGAACTATATACCTCTTCATAATAAAACCCCTCATTCTTATCTTACTAGTACGTGTGATACGCTCTCTAAATAATTTTTAAAACCTGCCATGTGTTTAATTACGTTAATCTTAAAAGCAGGCTTAATTAATACATGTTAATCTAATTACTTGGAAAAATAAAAAAGGGATTTTGTTGCACAATCCGTCATTTACTCCTCTCAAAATATGGTCTCGTCCGAAAAATTCTCTCATCTTCTCTAAGTAGCGATTCTCTTCATTAATCACGATTTTTACCATCAGTTTCTCTATCTATTGTTGCTGCTATTCGAAATCGGAATTAAATTTAGGGTTTTGTGATTGTTTGTTAAGATTTGTGTTTTTTGTCAGTAAATAAAGATAGAGAAGAAGAAGTAGAACAGAAACAGAGAAGACTAGTAAGTAATTCAAATATTAAATTCATTGTTCTAACTCTCTTCTTGCCTTGTTATTAGTAATTTATTTTCTCGGTGTTACTTTGAATTTGTCTGAAAAATAAGAGAAAAAAGGACAAAAGGGTTTAGGATGGGGCTTGAGGAGAGTAGGGGGCTGAAGAAAGGGAAGACTTTGATGGTGGGAAAAATAGTGTTAGAATTGTAGAAGAAAGATCGTGGGTAGTGACACGGTACCATTGTATTTTGTTAAAAAAAGTTTATGCCCTTTTCCTTTTTGTTGGGGATTTTATTCTCCTTCTTTCTAATAAATTTGGGTAAGAATGAAGGATGGATAAACAAGAAAGATAAGAAATAAACTCAATAATAACTAGAGAGAGAATTTCAAATGGATTAAGACGAAGAATGGAGAAGAAAGGTGAAAAAATGGAGAAGAAATGTGTAATATAAAGAAAAAGAAGAGAAAATATAAGTTTTTTAGAAAAGAAGCTTATTAGTTGTTAGTTGCTGTCAGGTGGGTCCATTTTAAAGGTTATTGTCACCCTTCACGCTCTATTAGGCAATTTATTTCACACAATATACCACATAAGCGATTGAGGGGTTTTATTATGAAATGGGATATAGTTCAGGGAGTTTTCGGGG
Source organism: Nicotiana knightiana (assembly GCA_005239525.1). NCBI lineage: Eukaryota > Viridiplantae > Streptophyta > Magnoliopsida > Solanales > Solanaceae > Nicotiana > Nicotiana knightiana. The sequence goes on from ML371033.1 coordinate 30,337, forward strand.
ACAGGCAATAATTTAAATAAAAAAACTGATAAATATTGTATAGTTTAGATCGATTTGAGGTATTAACTCAAAATAATACTTGTATATATATTGAACTTGTAATAGTACCTCTCAGTTCAAAAGTCATGTAATAAATTACTGGTTAGGGAAAATTTATCCACCTCTCTTATATTTATTGTTTCTTCATTTATTTATTTGTTTATTTTGTGTATTTTTCAAGAAGATAGCTTGAAGCTTTTGCAAAGCACGAGGTTATAGTAAAACAGGTCGGTTTACTTTATATTTTATCAGTGTTGTCTTGCAATTTTGAAGTCGTCAAGGCGTCTGTTCCAATACAAGTGAGTTTAAAAGTAAAGTTTCTTTTTATTTTGGAAAATTTCAAAGAAAGCCGCAATCGCTATACTTTGAATGCATACTGGGTAATCTGCTCATCATGCAATAGCTCGAAAATCACAAAAAAAATATTAATCACACTAGACAAGTACTGTGCGACGAGCTCTGACATAGCAAGCTGCTGATGTCGAATCAATCCCAGGTTTCCCACATGGAAAATAACTTACTGTAGGAAACATAATAGATAATATTGACAAGGAAAAAGATGGAAAGAAGAACAACTTAACGAAAAATATTGTGTCGTGGAAAGCCATTGCCTTAAAAGTGATTTCGGCCCGACTGGGTTAAGATCGGTCGCTCCCAAGGTTCGACAACACCTCCAAACACATGCACTTGTGGCTGGAAGGTTGGAATTTGCACAAAACAGTTGCCCAGAATTTTGTTGAAGCAGAATAGAAGATGAAGGTGTTTTTCTGTGTTGGATTATTCACAGAGAAGACTTCCTTTTGTAGGCAAAGTTGTTGAACAGTTACAGATGAAGAAATTAAACTGTAGCTGTTACAGAAATTAAAATGGAGCCATCACAAGAATTAAATCATGGCTATTACAAGAATTAAATCATGGCTGTTATAAAGTAATAAATTGGACCTCACGTATATCTCGCGCGCAGGGGGGAAAATTGACCCGTTTTTCCTTCAGGACCAACTTCTCATGTGCCCGAGACCACTCCCTTTTAATAGCTCTTTACAAGCCCAACAAAAATTAATTCATTATAAAGTGAAGAAAAAGACTTTCTACAATCAATGAGGGACACTTTGTCTTTCAGAAAAGACAAAGAAGCAAATAAGGAAAGAGGGACTATAAAGAAATCTTTGACTTTGCATTATAAAGTATAAATAACACCAATAATCCCCCACTATGCAAAGACAAAAATAGAATAAGAACAATTCTGAGCGAAAGAAGGGAACATGTACTTAAGTGTTAATATCATTCGATTTGAATTAACCCGTAGTGAAATGAGTCAACAACTAACATCCACAAAGTGAAGTACTCTTGAACTGAATGGGCATTAGTTAAGACCCCCAAAATACATACTATATCCTTAATTCTATGCAAACTCCGCGATACTAACAAAGTGCTTTTATGGTCATGCACATACCTTGGGTCTCATGAGTGTTCTAGAAAGACGTCCTAAGTCTTTCATAAAAGATGACCGTACTTTTACACTCACATAGGTGATTCCATCAAGTCTATCTGCATATAGATCACCTTAAGGCTATGGAATCATTAAGAGTAAAAGATGTTCAACCTTATAAACCACTACTACACGCCATAGTAATAGGAAGTGTAGTGCATCTTGAGGTCCCATATGGCTTCGTTTGACCACAAACGGGTATCCACCATACTTCCTCAATCATGGGCTTTATCCCCATCCCCCTCGACGTTTCAAGGATAGCTCTCCTTGCCAAATCCTTGGTTAGAGGATCCGCCAAATTTCTTTCGGATCTTACATATTCCAAGAAAATAACATCATGTTTCAAAAGATGTTTTACCGCACCATGCCTAATGCAGATATGTCTTCTTTTTTCATTGTACACACTATTTTTGGCAATTCCAATTTCCGCCTGTGAGTCACAATGTAGATAAACTGGTGAAGCTTGTCTACCTCACAGAGGCACGTCTGCCAATAAGTTTCTCAACCACTCAGCTTCTTGCCATGCCAACTAAAGAGCAATGAATTCAGACTCCATAGTAGATCGTGCTATACCAGTCTGTTTTGATAACTTCCATGAAATAGCACATGCACCCAAAGCAAAGACATAGCCACTAGGGGAGCTAACTTCATCATTGTCAGTAACCTAGTTTGCATCACAAAATCCTTCTAAAACAGAAAAAAATTATCAAAATGCAAACACCAATCCATAGTACCTCTAAAGAACCTTAGCAAACGATGAAGAGCATTCCAGTGTTCACTACTGGGGTTTAGAGTATATCTACTCAATCTACTAATAGTATAAACAATATCAGGTTGTAACGACCCGGTCAGTCGTTTTAAAAATTAGCGCCCCAATTGTATTGGTAAAAAAGAGTTTCACACGTAAGCTATCTTTTGACAACTCAAGCAGTCACGTCAACACAGTAAAACACGACAGCTGGACGTAACTCTTGAAGAGGTACGGTACAAAGAGGCATGGTTCAGTAAACCCACGAACTTATCAGCCACGGGAAATTTAACTTGATCAAAATGGGAGAGAGGCACGGTCAGAATGAATCTAGACAAAGCTACAGATAGATTCAAGGATCCACAATTGATTACTCGAACGTTATGTAACTGAATCCCTATTACCGTTATCCTTTGTAACGCCTCATTAATATCATAATTAGTCATTAATGAATAACCATACTAGAACTCGTACGTTATAAGAATCTCCTATATAAGGGAGGAGAATACAACTTGTAAAGGTATCTGATTCTCGAATACAATCAACTTCGATCTTTTATTTCTGTAATATTGTCTATTATTCATTTTTCCCATTATCTTGATTATCAGTATTCGGTAACCCGTATTCATCTTAAAAATAAGCTTTTGTCAAAGGGTCTAATTCTTTGGTTAAACAAATTAGTTCCGTTACTAGGAATCTGATAATCTTTGTTTACTTTCCAAGTGATATCCTTTGAATTATGTCAAACCCCAACGAACAATCAGCAAAGAAGTGGAACCCCAGTTCCATCACCTTCAGGAACCCCACGTGGTTCGAGGGAACAATCCCCAGAAAGATCCAATAATAACCATGGTAATAATGATCAAACTGTGGAACAAGATCATGTAAAGAAAATTATTGCAGAGTATGTGAGCAAGCTTTGCAAGAATTTGCGAGAGGATTACCAGCAGCGTTTCCTACACCGCCAACGCCACCCCCCAGTAACACCATCACCATGGAAAATCCTCAATCTGGGTTGGCAAACTCAGGAAGATGAGATACTCCTAATGAATCTCTTGAAATGAGACCAGGTATATCTAATAACTCAGAATTACAAAATTTACTGTTAACCATGCAGAAACAGATGAAGGAGCAGACGATCGCATCAAACAAATTCCTGGTGTACCACCTGTCATCAAAGGCATCGATGTTGATAGATATTCTCAACAACCGTGGAAGCCAAGTGCAGCACCTTTGCCTATACCCAAGAAGTTTAAAATGCCCGGCGTTCCCAAATATGATGGAACAACTGACCCACGTGACCATGTGACTACTTTCACAACTAGGGTAAAAGGCAACGACTTAACGAAATAAGAGATTGAATCAGTCCTTGTCAAAACATTTGGGGAAACACTTACCAAAGGGGCTCTAACCTGGTATTCTCTTCTCCCTGAAAATTCTATAAACATATTCAAAATAAAACAAGTAGACACGGATCTACTCCGAGAGTTTGTAGATAGGTTTCAACGAGAAAGAATGCAGTTACCCAGGGTGCCTGATAATTGGGAAACCATGGAATTTGCAAGCAACTTGAACGATAAAAGCTCAGAAGCCACTAGGCGACCTAAGGAGAATCTAAGAGAATTCCCCGCCACAACATGGAACGATGTATATAACAAGTACAACACTNTTCGGTAACCCGTATTCATCTTAAAAATAAGCTTTTGTCAAAGGGTCTAATTCTTTGGTTAAACAAATTAGTTCCGTTACTAGGAATCTGATAATCTTTGTTTACTTTCCAAGTGATATCCTTTGAATTATGTCAAACCCCAACGAACAATCAGCAAAGAAGTGGAACCCCAGTTCCATCACCTTCAGGAACCCCACGTGGTTCGAGGGAACAATCCCCAGAAAGATCCAATAATAACCATGGTAATAATGATCAAACTGTGGAACAAGATCATGTAAAGAAAATTATTGCAGAGTATGTGAGCAAGCTTTGCAAGAATTTGCGAGAGGATTACCAGCAGCGTTTCCTACACCGCCAACGCCACCCCCCAGTAACACCATCACCATGGAAAATCCTCAATCTGGGTTGGCAAACTCAGGAAGAGGAGATACTCCTAATGAATCTCTCGAAACGAGACCAGGTATATCTAATAACTCAGAATTACAAAATTTACTGCTAACCATGCAGAAACAGATGAAGGAGCAGAACGATCGCATCGAACAAATTCCTGGAGTACCACCTATCATCAAAGGCATCGATGTTGATAGATATTCTCAACAACCTTGGAAGCCAAGTGCGGCACCCTTGCCTATACCCAAGAAGTTTAAAATGCCTGACGTTCCCAAATATGATGGAACAACTGACCCACGCGACCATGTGACTGCTTTCACTACTGGGGTAAAAGGCAACGACTTAACGAAACAAGAGATTGAATCAGTCCTTGTCAAAAAATTTGGGGAAACACTTACCAAAGGGGCTCTAACCTGGTATTCTCTTCTCCCTGAAAATTCTATTGACTCTTTTGCTGAGCTTGCAGATTCGTTTATAAAAGCACACTCTGGTGCACAAAAAGTTGAGAAGAGAATGGAAGACATATTCAAAATAAAACAAGGAGACACGGAACTACTCCGTGAGTTTGTAGACAGGTTTCAACGAGAAAGAATGCAGTTACCCAGGGTGCCTGATAATTGGGCAGCCATGGCATTTGCAAGCAACTTGAACGATAAAAGCTCAGAAGCCACCAGGCGACTTAAGGAGAATCTAAGAGAATTCCCCGCCACAACATGGAACGATGTATATAACAGGTACAACACTAAACTCAGAATAGAAGAAGATATCATTGCTCGTTCGAGAGATGAAGATAATTCCAGATCCAGACGTCCTAAATCAAATAACAGATCAGGTAAAAAGAGGTACGATCCTTACTTAGGACCCTCGGGACGCGATATCCGCCCCATGTTTGAAAATATTAGGTCGGACTATAAACTACAAGGAAGAGATGTAATCTCATCCTCGTCTAGATCCAGAAAATATCGAGATGAACGACCTAGAGGTTGTACTCAAATTGGGGATCATACCTTTAACGTAAGTACTACTGAACTTGTCTCAATATTGAAGAACATGGGAGACAAGGTTAAGTGGCCCAAAGAGATGCGGTCAAATCCAAATAGAAGAAACCCAGATCACTGGTGTGAATTTCACAACGATCATGGGCACAAAACTGCGGATTGCAGATTTTTACAAGGTGAAGTAGAAAATTTGTTAAAGCAGGGCTATTTAACAGAATTGTTTAGTGATAAAGGTAAACATGCATATATGAGGAACATGCAGGAGCCCCCAAAGCCTCCTTNACGTGAAAAGAGTGTTGATTGATCTAGGCAGTTCAGTCAATATCATTTTGCTAAGAGTCATGGAAAATATGCTACTGGGGAATCAAGTAAACCCAAAAGCACGATCCATATCCGGGTTTGATAACTCTACGGTTATAACAAAAGGAGAAATTGAGCTTAACAATTATGCTGAGGGGGTGATCAAAAGAGCTAGGTTCCAAGTCATCGATACTCATATGGCTTATAACGTGATCATTGGAAGGCCATGGATCCACGACATGAAAGCGATACCCTCCACGTTGCATCAGGTAATTAAATTTCCCTCTGAATGGGGGATTCAACGAATCAAAGGAGATCAGCAGACCGCAAAAAATATAAATTTTATGGTACACTACAACAAGAAAATAGAGGTGGAAGAATTACGAGATAAGGAAATCTCCCAAATAGGTAACACCGCCCAAACAGACATAAAAAAGATTACTGCCCAAATAGGTACGGAAGATATTATTTCTAAAACAGGCACGAAAGAAAATACTTACGAGAAGAAGAGTCAAGTTACCACGGTAGGTGTACTATACCACACAGATGCGAATTCCAGACCGGATGTCATTCATGAACCGGAGGAAGATAAGCACATCAAAACAACTACGGAGGAGCTCGAAGCTATTCCGTTATATGAACAAAAAACTGAGTAGAAAGTGTATATAGGCACGAGGCTAAGCCCCACTCGAAGAGAAGAAAAGAAAGCAAGGACCATTCAAGAACCAAGTGATCGACGAAGAGGTACATAAACTCTTAAAGATTGATTCGATACAAGAGGTCACGTACCCTAACTGGTTGGAAAACACCGTGGTAGTACCTAAAAATAATGGCAAGTGGAGAGTATGCGTAGATTATACTGATTTAAACAAAGTATGCGCCAAAGATTCATTCCCATTGCCTCATATAGATCAAATGATTGATGCTACCGCATGTCATGAACTATTAAGCTTTCTAGATGCATATTCTGGTTATAATCAGATTAAAATGGATCCTTTAGACGAGGAAAAAACCTCATTTATCATGAATATAGGAACTTATTGTTATAAAGTCATGCCTTTTGGCCTAAAAAACACTTGAGCCACCTATCAAAGGCTAGTGACCAAGATGATGGAAGTGTACATCGATGACATGTTGGAAAAATCAACCCAAGCACAAGACCATTTCCAGCACCTATCTACTGCTTTTGATATTTTACGCAGGTATAATATGAAGTTGAATCTAGAGAAATGCGCTTTTGGAGTGCAATCAGGCAGATTTTTGGGTTTCCTTGTATCAAACAGAGGAATATAGGTAAATCCCGCTTAAATTAAATCCATAAAGGAAATACCTGATGTTTCAACAAATAAAAAGGAGGTTCAAAGACTAACAGGAAGAATAGCAGCTTTGGGGAGGTTTATTTCTAGATCTTCCTAAAAACGTTTTATATTCTTCTCAGTTCTCAAAAAACAGAATTAGTTCGAATGGACTGAAGAATGTCAGCAAGCCCTCAAGAACCTAAAGATTTATCTATCGAAACCACTACTGCTTTCAAAGCCAAAAGAAGGGGAAAGATTGTACGTCTACCTGGCTATCTCAGAAATTACTGTAAGTGCAGTATTGGTAAGAGAAGAAAAAGGTAAACAATCACCTATCTATTATGTAAGTAAAACTTTGATAGTTGCTGAGACTAGATATCCGCATCTCGAAAAGTTAGCTTTAGCTTTAATAATGGCATCTAGAAAATTACGACCCTATTTTCAATGCCACCCAATCACTATTGTGACCTCATATCCTTTAAGAAATATTCTGTATAAACAAGAATTGTCAGGAAGATTATCCAAATGGGCCATAGAACTAAGTGAGCATGAGATAATTTATCAGCCTAGAACTGCAATTAAGTCTAAAATACTAGCTGATTTTGTTGCTGACTTTAGTAATGGCATTGTATTTGAAGTAGAAAAAGAGTTACAACTCTTTAACGATGTTAATCCAGGCCTGTGGACCTTGTTCACTGATGGTTCTTCAAATGTAAAAGGCGCTATCTTAATCATAGTCTTGATATCACCCACGGGTGAAAAGACACGGCAAGATATAAAGTGTTATCATATCACTAACAATGAAGCAGGGTACAAATCTATTATTTCAGGGCTTGAACTTGCACGGGAGCTCTCAATCGAGAAAATTGTGATCTATAATGATTCCCAACTAGTAGTAAATCAGATACAGGGGACTTACATTGCACGAGAGACTAGAATGAAACAGTATCTTGAAAGAGCACGGGAGCTCGTGAGACAATTCAAAACATGGAAGGTAGTGCAAATACCTAGAGAAGAAAATGCAGAGGCAGATGCATTAGCTAACCTCACAGCAGTCACGGAAGTAACGAACAAAGACAATACAATTGTCGTTCAATTATTTCATTCAATAATATACCAGGACAGGAATGAGGTAACTTTCAACAACCTAACCTGGGACTGGAGAAACGAAATTCTTAATCTTTTGCAGAATGGCACCGTTCCTGAAGACAGGATAGCGGCTCAAGCTCTACGCCGCAAAGCTGCACAGTACTGCCTTATTCGCAACTTACTTTATCGCAAGATGTTCGGGGGACCCCTAGCTAATTGCCTTGGACCTAACTTTGTAATGAAAGAAGTCCACGAAGGACACTGTGGAAATCACTCAAGGGCTAGATCCTTAGTGAAAATACTAATCAGAGACGGATACTATTGGCCTAAGATGGAAGAGGAAGCCGAGAATTTCGTATCCAAATGTGATAGATGCCAAAGGTTTGCCAATAACATGCATCGACCAACAGAATTATTACATCCAATAATATCCCCATGGCCTTTCATGAAATGGGGTATGGACATAGTAGGACCTACAGCTAAAAGACAGGTACAGTTTTTACTAGTACTAACCGACTATTTTACAAAATGGGTAGAGGCGGAAGCGTTCAAACAAGTGCGAGAAAAGAAAGTTAAAAGATTCTTATGGCGAAACATAATATGCCTCTTTGGAATACCAAAGGAGATCGTGTGTGATAATGACCCACAATTCATAGGCTCGCAAATCACAGGATTCTTCGAAAGTTGGCAAATCAAGCAGATCACCTCAACGCCTTACCACCCCGTGGCTAATGGCTAAGCTGAGTCAACAAATAAGGTCATCATCAACAATCTAAAAAAGCGGCTTGGTAAAGCCAAAGGAAACTGGCCTGATGAGTTACCAGCGGTACTATGGGCATACAAAACGACTTCAAAAATAGCCACGGGAGAAACTCAGTTCGCACTTGTTTATGGCTCAGAAGCCTTAATACCTATAGAGATTGGCGAACCAAGTAGTTCTCGACGGCCATGGAAGGTGAAAACAACGACGAATTAAGGACCAACCTGGACCTGCTCAAACCATGAGAGAAGCAGCATTGATACGGATGGCAGATCAAAAACAAATCATAGAGAGTTATTACAACTGTAAAGCTCATCTCAGGTACTTTAAAATTGGGGAATTCGTCCTCAAAATTCTTTCAATCAACAAAAGACGCAGGTGCAGGAAAGCTAAATCCAAACTGGGAAGGACCTTACAAAATCCGAGGGATAGATGGAAAAGGCGCCTATGAATTGGAAGCTATGGACGTCAGAGTTCTACCAACAAGCTAGAACGCCATCCATCTAAAGAAGTATTACTTCTAAAAAGAAAAGAATACCCCCGTCAAGTATCACACGTTCGATTTTATTTTGAACATTTAAAAATTTTACTAACTTTTTTAGATGATAGGCACAAAGCTAACCCATCACCAGTAATGATATTAGACCTGCAAAGATGAGAGGAAATAACACAATTCCCGGTCTAGGGTTACACTTTCTGATGGACATTTTAAAAGGGGTTAAGCAGTCATCATCTAAAAAACTATATACCTTCGAGTCCGGAATGTTTTTCCTTTTCAGGAAAAGGACCACAAGGAAGGAATAATCAAGTGCTCGAGATTTCATTCTTCAAAGCTCAAACACTTGGGGGACTATACAGTATGGAAGACTAAGACGAAGAAAAGAAGACTATCAGAAAGTCAAAAGCTCGAGCCTAAATACCCATCTACCCAATTAGACAAGTGACACGAGCATAATCGAAAGAAATCAAAAGAGCCATCCAAATACAAAGCCTAATGCAAAAAGCAAAAACCTTTGAACATATTCAGGTTGAAAGGCAAAATTTTAGTCACGAGAAAGAAATGTACATCTTTATACTTATTCAAAACTGTTGTAACAAAAACAGTTAGGGGTAAAAGATCATCATCAATATACTCATTCAAAAAACTATTCTCGAATAAAACAGTTATTGACGAAAGATCTGAACCCTTGTATTTGTTCAAGAAACTGTTATCAAATAAAAACAGTAACTGATAAGAAAACATCTCCCTCGTACTTATTAGAAAACTGTTCCAAAATAGTTACGGGTAAAAACCCCAATCTTTATAAAAACTGTTACTAGTGAAAACAGTTATTTCCTTGTATTAATATAGAAAAACTGTTACCTATAAAAAACAGTTACGAAATACAAGAGTATATTAAATCTGTTAAACAAAAACAGTTGCAAACATGAGTTTTAGACGATAACCAAACACATGTAAAATGTCATGGAAGTTCAAAAAAAAAACTTTCCTTGGAAACATTCTTAAACATGTGTAAAATTCCTATCACTCTATTGCATTATCATGAAGTTGAGACGTCTTCTTCATGTCGATTATAAAGGGCCCTCTTCCATAAACTATGCCTATTACAAAAAGGCACACATTTAATATGACACCGTGCCTATTATAAAAAAGGTACGAGTAGTCTAAAGCATCCCACATGCAAAACTCGAAGGTAAAACTAAAACCTCGAAAAATAAAGCATGCAAAAGACTTAAAGAGTGAAACAGAAACTCAACAAAAGTCGAACTAACATTTATATATTAAAACGGCTAAAACTAACTATTAACTTGTACTTAGCCGTATAAGATTTTTATATTTACATTGTGGTGCCCCTAAGTTGTCCTTTGAGGACTTAAAGGAAATCCAAATTTACCCCCGATGGGACTGGGGTTAACCCCCAATTGATATAAAGAAAAAGAAAAAAAGGGATAAACCAACTAGATCTTTTTAAGAAGAGGGGTTGACTTCAGTGGCAGAAGGAGCGAGAGCAACTTGAGGATGAAAAGGCATGAGCGGCTAGAATCTCACCATCAGGTGAAGAGAGGTTATGACCTTGTTGAGCCTTCTCCATGGCTTCCTTAGTTTTGGCTATTTCAGCACTAAGGTCAAAACCCTCTTGACTCATTTCCATCAATGTGTCAAGGCGAGAATTCATATACGCCCAGCTCACATCGACAACAGCCACCTCTTCCAAATCTTCATAATCTTGTGCCCACACTTGAAGCTCAGCTCTCAGTCCGTTCTTCTCCGCCTCCGCAGCTTCATGAGCGGCCCTTAATGGAAAAATCGACTCCTCTAAAGCTTGAGCTTTTTCTAAAGCCCTTCGAAGATCTTTTTGAGTACGAGTGAGTGATTGCACAAGCTCGCCTGAGTATTCTTCCTTCTTCCCCAGCAAGTTCTTCAAGTCTCTAATCTCCTCTGAGGCATGGGACAGCTGCTCCGCGAACGAAGACTCCAGAACACTCTTGTCTTTGTCAGCTTGACTGCAAGAAGCCCGCTCCACTGCTAGTTCTGCTGCCATAAGTCTCATATGCCGCTTCAAGGTACTCATATCCTCTTCTAAAGCGCCCATGTCAATCCTTAGGCTATCATACTGTGCTTTCCAATTATCAACTTCTGCCTGCAACTCTCTTGTCTCTTGGTCTGTGTTTGAAATCCTCTTCATAAGCTCCATGCCTATGAGGTTAATCTACAAGAAATAAACCAGTTAGATATGGTAAATTTCATATACGAGAGTGAAAGAGGATAACTTACACCATACCTTCAAAGAAGTATGCACGACCTCATTTGCCAATGTAAGAGCACCGTGGCTAGCTAGCTTTGCTTTCTCAGTGGGACCTATTAAAGGCTTGAGCCACACTTCAGGCTCACCCATCTTCTTAAAAAGGTTTCCCTCATCTGGAACCTCTATTACCACCTGCCGCATCTCTCTGCTAGAAGATCCTACTTCCCTAACGGAAGGCATAGAAGCAGACAGAGATCGAACAACAACAGGCACGGAAGGTTGAGGAGATGGAGAAGCCACTGGCAAAGGGTCAGACATGGAAAGTTGAAGAGTTGAAGAAGTTACAGGCAAAGCAGCATCAAAAGTTGAGATAGCCAAAGGAATAGACGAAACAGTTTCTCTCAAAGAAGTAGGAAAGACAGCAGCCAAAGGGACGTCGTCAGCAGCAAGATCAATACCACCGTGAATAGGGGAATGTGGAACATCATCAAAGACAGGAGGCTCAATCACAGACAGGAGGCTCAATCACAGACACGGGAGGCAAGGTTGAGGCAGTAGGCTCATCATCTAAAATAATTCGCCTTCTCCGTGGCATGTGCACTAAAGTACCCTCTTCCTCTTCTGCTATGGAGCGAGATTCACTAATCTTCCTCTTTGAGGAAGATGAACCAACAATGATTTCCTGGGCTTGAGCCAAGGACATTTTCGGGATAGAGGAAGAAGAAACCCCACGAGCAGAGAATCCTATTAAAAAGAGAAAAAAGTTAAATGACAAAAGAAAAAAGATTCGAGTAAGGAAAGAAGCAAGAACAAAAACTTCACTTACCGTGGTCTTTACTTGCCAACCATACCTCCCAGTGAGGTACTTCCAAGATCTTTCTTCTGAAGGAGCAACAAATAACAATTTTTCTACCCAATCACGAATACCGAAGACATTCTCAACAGTATTCATGATTGTTGAAAGAAGAAAAATAAACAGACACGGTTTTAAATAAAACATCTCAAGTCAAAACAAGAAAAAGTAAATGTGAGCCAAAGCCTACTCACGTGCGCGACTCCACTTCTCAGGGAAGGGAAGATTTTCTTCACCCACTAAACCTGCAGTGGGTACAGCAACATACCGGAGGTACCAACCCATATCCTTATCATCTCCAGGGGTTACTAACACTCTTTTGCTTCTAGCAGTCAGAGTAAAAACCCCTTCACGAAATAAGGTAGGAGAGTAGATGTAAATAAGATGGTTGAAGGTAAAAGGAACCGAGGCTAAAGAAGCCAAACTCCTAAGGCATGCGACAACTCGCCACACAAGCGGGCCGACCTGCCCTAAGCAGATATTGAAAAAACGGCAAAACTCGATTATAACTAGGTCAATGGGGGGTCTAAACCCTAAAGTGAAAGGATACATATAAACAAAAGAATACCCCGTCTTGTAAGACTTTATTCTTTGACTACTATTCGAAATATAGACAGGAAAGTTAGATTTCCAGAAGCACTCCCTTCGAACAAGGGAAATCTGACCCTCAGTTATAAGGGTTGGATATCTTTCTACACTATCAAGAGAAGAAGATTGATCTACAAGAACTTGACTATCCCTAGCAAAAACAAACTCAGCAGGGACAATTTCATCGACTCCAGGTTCACGAAGGCGTTCGCCTCTACCTCTAGACAAAGACCGAGAAACCCTAAATCTCGGAGAAACTGGAGATCTAGTGGAAGGAGGAGGAACTATCTGAGAAGAAGAAGAGCCCCTCGAAGGAGTGGATCCTAGACTTCTAAGTCTACCACCCCTCCGACTCCTAGTCGGAGTAGAAGATGGCGCTAAGCTTTCAATGTCTATTACTCTTTGAGGTTGGTTTGAAGAAGACATGTTTACAAAGGCAAAGGAGAAAGTTCTTTACAGAAAACAAAATTAGAAAAGTGTTTCGTGGAAGAAAAGAAAGGAAAACATATATTTATACTTGAAGACAACCGTCAAATATGATGAAAAAGGAAAATAATGATGAAAAGTCATAATTGAAGATGTCACTGCGAGATTGGCACAGCCGCAAAAAGCCCTAAAAGGTGCTGAGTAAATGCAGAACCAATCCAAAAAGGACACGTGGTATGAGCATTAAATGGAAGTGACAAACTACGCCTATGGTGCAGAGAAGGATACATTGATTCAAGGAAAAGCGGCGGCAAAATATTCTCGCCATAAATGAATATCCACTTACCAAATATTAATCGTTAAATATATTGTAAGTGGGGGGACTATTTGTATTGGTAAAAAAAAGTTTCACACGTAAGCCAACTTTTGACAACTCAGCCAGTCACGTGGACACAGGAAAATACGACAGCTGGACGTAACTCTTTGAAGAGGTACGATACAAAGAGGCACGATTCAGTAAACCCACGAATTTATCAGCCACGAGAAATTCAACTTGATCAAAACGGGAGAGAGGCACGGTCAGAATGAATCTAGACAAAGCTACAGGCAGATTCAAGGATCCACAATTGATTACTCGAACATTATGTAACTGAATCCCTATTACCGTTATCCTTTGTAACGCCTCATTAATGTTATAATTAGTCATTAATGAATAACCATAGCAGGAGTCGTACGTTATAAGAATCTCCTATATAAGGGAGGGGAATACAACTTGTAAAGGCATCTAATTCTCGAATACAATCAACTTCGATCTTTTATTTCTGTAATATTGTCTATTATTCATTTTTCCCATTATCTTGATTATCAGTAACCCGTATTCATCTTAAAATAAAGCTTTGGTCAAAGGGTCTAATTATTTGGTTAAACACCGATCCCCTATTTACTATTTCTCCCATGTCTATTTATGTTATTGGAACTTGTCGGAGCATTGAGTGATGAAATCCGGGGTGATTTTGGACACATAGTCCATAAATGTGGAATTTAGCCTTAGAAATATGGTCTTAGCTAGAGCTGTGTGAAGACGGATCCGGAATGGAATTCTGTCGACTCCGTTAGCTCCGTTGGGTGATTTCGGGGTTAGGAGCATGCTCGGAATGTGTTTTCTAGGTCGGTTGTGGATTTAGGCTTGAATTGGCGAAAGTTCGAATTTCGGTAATTTCGGCCAATAGGTGAGATTTTGATATCGGACTCGGAATGAATTTACGAAAGCGAAAGTAGGTCCTTAATGTAGTGCAAAATTTGAGGTTATTTGGATGAGTTTAGACGTGTTTCAGCGTCGGATGTGAATTCTAGAAATTTCCCAAGTTCTTAGGCTTGAATCTATGCATAATTGATGATTTTGATGTTATGAGATGTGTTTTTAAGGCTCGACCAAGTTTGAACAAGGTACTAGGGTTATTTAGTAGGTTTGGTTGAAGTCCCGAGGGTCTCGGGGTTGTTTCGGATGCCCAACGGGTGAGTTTTGTGAAATTGAGAACATCTGAACCATTCTGGTTCTGGTGTCTTGCACCTGCGATGGTATTTCCGCAGGTTCGGACACACAGGTGCGAAGGTGGGGGGGAGCCGCAGGTGCGACCCCATGACATTAAAGGAATTTTCGCACTTGCGATGGTATTTCTGCAGGTGCAAGCATGCACGTGCAAAAAAGGTGCCGCAGGTGCGACCCAAGGCCGCTTAATGAACTTCCGCACCTGCAATTGGGTTTCCGCAGGTGCGATCCCAGTGTCGCAGGTGAAAAATGTCTGGGCAGTTTATACCAAAAATCCGAGGGTTTGAATTTCATAATTCCAAAATCAATTGTGAGCTCGGAACTTGGCGATTTTCAGTGGGATTTGAAGAGAAGGATCATAGGTAACATTTTCTAACCTTAATCCCTTTATATCTCTATCATTTTCCTCAATCTAATCAAGGATATTGGATGAAAAACCATGGAAATTGGATGAAATCTTCCCAAGTAGAAATCTGAGGATTTAGGGAGATTTAGACGTCGGTTTTTGTTGATTCTTGTTCGAGTGGGTTCATGAGCGAATGGGTGTTCGGGAAATATATATTTTACTCGATTCCGAGACGTGCGCCCGAGGGACTTTTTGGGCGAATTTCCTAATTTCGCGTATTAGCTTATAAATAATTAGCTATTTTGTTCCTTTGAAGTGATATTTACACCATGCAATCGATTTGAATAGATTTGGGCCACCCGGAGTCAGATACTCGTGGAAAGAGCTTGGTATTGAGTTGATTAGCGCAGTCCAGGTAAGTGGCTTGCCTAATTATATGTTGGGGACTTTACCTTAGGTATTTTTATACTGATTTTGTTTTGTGGACGCCGTATACGCGAGGTGACGAGTGCGTACACGGGTCATTGTTGCTAAAATCCTATTTTTACTCCCATGAAATCGCTCATTTTCATTTATATATTACTGTTCCCTATCTTAATTGAGTAGATAGCCTAAGAGTAAGCATGCTTACCTGTTCTAACTTGATATCCTCTTATTTGCTACTAGTCACATCATGCTTAGGTAGTTTTACTCTATCCTTACCTGTTGTTTTTCATGGATTGTTTACTTAAGCCATAATTGACATACTTCTGCTTTGCATATTTAAATTGGGACTACGGACCGAGATCCGAGAGCTTTCCCTCTGTACTGCATTTCATATTTAAATTGGAACTACGGACCGAGATCCAGGAGCTTTCTCCTTGTATTGAAATGCATATTTAAATTGGGACTACTGACAGAGATCCAGGAGCTTTCCCCCTAAACTGCATAGCATTTTTAAATTGGGACTACAGACTGAGATACGAGAGGTTTCCCCGTGTACTACATTGCACATTTACTGTTGAGATATATGTTGTGCTGAGCCGAGGGATCTCTTTATGTTATTTAAATCTTTCCGTTTTCGTTAACCCTGCTTATCATTGCTTATTTAGTTTTCACTGTTTTAAATTGTATATTGACTTGTTTTACAAAATCAGCAGGCCTCAACCTGACCTCGTCACTACTTGACTGGGGTTAGGCTTGACACTTACGGAGTATCGAATGTAGAGTACTCACGCCCTTCCCTGCGCATGTTTTCCCCATGTGCAGATCCAGGTACCAACACCCAGTATCGTAGCTAGGAGTCGTCTAGCAGCAGCCTGGAGACCGCGAGGTAATTCTCCCTATACGAGGTAATTCTCCCTTTCCATAACTCATACGAGGTTTTATCTAACTTCTTATGAGGGACTTTATTAAGAACATAACATGTAGATAAAACAGCTCCCCCCCCCCTCCCCCACATATTATCAGATAAACCCGAACTCAAAAGCATAAAATTCATCATTTTCTTAAGGGTTCTATTTTTCCGTTCGGCTACACCATTTTTTATAATATCATTTTTCTCACAAAATGCTTCTAGAGTATTAATACTATATTCATCACCCCTATCAGACCTAAGTCTTTTGATTTTCTATCTAATTGATTCTCTACTTCTGCCTTGTATTTTAAAAATATGCTTTCAGCCTCATCATTTAACTTAAGTAGATATACCTTAGTGTATCTAGAAAATTCATCTACAAAGATGATGTAGTATTTCTTTCCACCCTTACTAACAGTGTTCTTGAAATCTGTTAAGTCTGAATGCACTAGTTCAAGCAATTCCGTCTTTCTACTAGTTACATTCTTAAAAGGCTTTTTGGTATATTTTGCTTCTACACGAACATGACACTTAGAAAAATTATCAATATTAACTGCAAGAATTAATTTCATTTTTCTAAGTCTTTTAATAGAAGCAATATTAACATGACCTAGTCTACCATGCCACAAATCAATAGACTCAGCAATATAAGCAGAATTGAAAGTACTAGCATTATTAATAATCTCTTGAGGATATTCAGTACAAATAAATACCCACTAAGGTAACCCTTCCCAACAAAGTCTCTCCCACGAGAAATAAAAACTTTATAAGATTTAAAAACAAGTTTAAGACTTGCTTTGTTGAGAAGTGCACCAGAAATTAAGTTTCCACGAAGGGAGGGTACATACAGAACATTGTTCAAAGCTAAGATTTTTCCAGAAGTTAACTTAAGGAGAATTTTCCTTTACCCATAACGCCAGCTGTAGTGGATTTACCCATGTAGACACACTCGCCATCAACAGATTCCTCAAAATCGTGAAACACTTCCTTGTTGGCGCAAAGGTGCCTTGAAGCGCCTATGTCCGGTATCCAGTCAATCTTGTTAGCCATCATATTTGTCTCAACAACCACAATAGCAGCAACAATGACATCACCTCCCTCAGTAAGGTTAGCTTGGGCTGAAGCTTTTCTCCCTTATTTGAGCTTTGTCCTTGTCTCTAGTTGCATTGAAAATCCTTGCGACCAATTTTACCGCAGACATAGCAAGGTCCTTTCGAATTTTGAATATGGTCCTCCGGCTTATTGAAGTAATTCTGCTTCTTCACATGTCCTTTCTTCTGTTTTCCTTTAAACCTGTCTTTCACAAAAGTACTAGAAGATTCCACAAGGTTAGCTTTAGAAGAATTAAGAGAGAGAGAGATTTCATCTTATCCTTAAGCCGTTCAAACTCCTCATCCGGTTTGCTTCCTCAGTCCTCATGTGACTGATCAATTCTTAAAGAGTTAAGTTTTTCATCTTGTGTTTCAGGTGATTCTTGTAATCACTCCAGGAAGGTGAAGACTTTTCAAGAAGAACATTAGCATGAGGAATCTCACACATCTCCATGCCTTTGTTCAAAACATCAACAGTCAAGTTCTCATACTCGAGAACCTGCTTCATGATTGGCTTATCATCAACCATCTGAAACTTAATCCACTTTCCAACCACATACTTCTTTTCTCCCGCATCATCTGCTCCATATTTCTTCTCCAAGCTGTCCCATATGACTTTAGTAGATTTATAAGTTATAAACAAATCAAAGAGAGGGTTAGTTATATGGTTAAGCAAATGCCCTTGAAAAGTTTTGTTATCCTTTTCAAAGTTCTGCTTAGCATCATCATCAGCAACAACAGTAGTAGCAGCATTAGAACTATCAACAAGAGCAACAACAGGTGGTTCATTAAACAAATGTAATCAACTTCTAACTATTTAAAAAAATTAAAAATTTCTTGGACCAACACTTATAATTGTTTCCATCTAAAGGTTCAAGCTTTGGCATATCATGAAGTGTTTTGTTCAAAGTGGTAGCCATTAGTCAATGTTATATGTAAAAATCGCTTTCAAATTATAGGAAAACTAATAAATAATATTGACAAGGAAAAGATGGAAAGAAGAACAACTTAACGAAAAATATTGTGTCCTGACAAGCCACTGCCTTGAAAGTGATTTCGGCCCGACTAGATGCAAATCGTTAAGATATGTTGCTCCCCAAGGTTCCACAACACCTCCAAAGACATGCACTCGTGGCTGGAAGGTTGGAATTTGCACAAAACAGTTGCCCAGAATTTTGTTGAAGCAGAACAGAAGATGAAGATGTTTTTCTGTGTTAGATTATTCACAAAGAAGACTGCCTTTTGTAGGCAAAGCTCCTAAACAGTTACGGATGAAGAAATTAATCTGTAGATGTTACATAAATTAAAATGGAGCCGTTACAAGAATTAAATCATGGAAGTTACAAAGTAACAAATTGGACGTTGTTGGGGGGCAAATTGACTCATTTTACCTTCAGGACCAACTTCTCATGTGCACGAAATTACTCCTTTTTACTAGTTATATACAAGCCCAACAAAGAATAATTTATTATAAAGTGAAGTAAAAGACTTTTTACAACTAATGAGGAAAACTTATCTTTCACAAAAGACAAACAAAAAAAGAAGAAAAAAAGGATTAATTTTTTTTTTTAACTTTGCATTATAAAGTATAAAAATAACACCAACACTTACCGGACCAACCCTTAAAGGCTTCAAAAGTAAAGTTGAAGTTGATTTTAAAAAAGAGAAGATACGATTTAAAAATCTTATATACATATATTAGGGACAGAAAGTAAAGGGAAGGTTGGTGCGTGGGGCTGTTGTGAAGTAAAATAACATAATAAAAATAAGTGAAAGGGGTCGGGTTAAGTGTTACGCAAACACGCACTTTGACGTCCAAACGACTAGAAGTACTACATTAATATAGAATAATATCCTTTTTGGCAATATATATATATATATATATATATATATATATATATAGGAGGAGATTTGTAAATGGCAAGTGTCGGTGGAAGGAAAGAACGACATCTTTTGTCGAAATCCAAGAGCAGCTTCCTCATTCCTGTGACTAAATTTAGGTAGTTGGATTCACATGTCGGTAGAAGGAAGTACAAAAAAAAAACATAAAAATAATTCTACCATAAGTCTTTTTATTAGAGATAATAGAAAGGAGCCTTGAAGTAATAGAAAAATTGTTTTGGTGTGACATATATATTACGAGTTCGAAACGTAAAAGTAATCGATAATATTTATATTTAGGATAGACTATCTACATCTTAACTCTTAGGACCCGTTTACTTATAGATTTTGCCAAAATAAACTTGGGTTTTATTTGGCAAATATATGTTTGGCCATAAATTTTGTCTATATTTTGGCAAAATCCCAAATTCCAAATTCCAAATTCCAAAACTAGCTAGCTGGTTTTGGGCCAAATCCCTCATTATACACATGTTTTTCCAAAATAAATTTGGGAAATATATTTTGAAAACGTATGTCCAAACAAATTTTCATCTTCAAGCCAAACTTCACCCAAAATAAATTTTTCAAAACAAAATTGGAAATCCATAGCCAAACGCTAGCTTAGAGTGCATCCCTTCTTCAGAATTTACGTGAATGCAAAATGCATCGCACACCGAACTGTCCAATATTATAGTAAAGTTAATAGAGTCCTTGTAAGGGTGAAATTCAAAAATAGTCAGATTTACGAGTTGTAATTGAAAATAGCTACACTTTCAAAAGTAGTCGAAATTTAGCCACTTTTCATGTAAAGATAAATTTGAACGAAAACACCATTCAAAATCCGGAAAATATTCCAGCATACTATACTAGAGTTCCAACCAGTGGTGGATCTAGAGTGCAGTTACTGTGTTCCCGTGAACCCAGTAACTTTGCGTAGACCCTGTATTTTTATTAAAAAAATCACCAAATATTAATAAATATCTAACTGTGGATCCAATTATTATTGTATATTAATTTGAGATTACGATATGAACCCATATACTTTAAATCCTGGATCCGCCTCTGGTTTCAGCATAATATACTGATCTAACATAATATGCTGGAAGTTCATACACATGTGTTCTAATCTCCAGTATATTATGCTGGGACTTTCCGTGTGTATGAGTTCCGACATAATTTGCTGGAAGTTCATACACATGTGCGCCAATCTCTAATATATTATGTTGAAGTTTTCCGTATTGCTGTAAAATAATAGCTATTTTTAATAACTTTATTAATGCTGACTATTTTTTAATTATCAGTCCGAAAACTAGCTAGCCTTTTCACTCCGTACAGTGATATGTGATCTCCACAAAAATCGAAATATATCTTTGTGTTATAAAATAACGACTGTAAAGTAAAAAAACTAAAGACAAGTGTAGAGAGAAACTGATATATTATTGAACTTTCAAACTGATGTACATAATGAACTGAAATCTCCTCTATTTATAGAAGAAATGAAGTTGTTGTGTAAGCTGCTACTGCAAGCTGCTGCGTAAGATGCTTGTAAGCTGCTACTACAAGCTGTTGTGTAAGCTGCTTGTAAGTTGCTTGTAAGCTGCTACTGTACCAGATGTAGATAATCTTCTTCCGGGGGTAATGTTTATCCATAACGGAGTACCAAAATGATAAGTTTCTTCAGGAGGCTTATTTTCAATAGAGTACTAAATAGATAAACATATTTACGGCAGTGTCCCATACGGATAAGCTTCTTCAGGAAGCTTATTTACAATGGAGTACTAAATGAACATCCATTATATAATATATATTTATAACACTCCCCCTTGGATGTTCATTAAAAGATAATGTGTCTCATTAAAACCTTACTAGGAAAAATCCCGTTGGAAAAAAAGTCCTAGTGAAGGAAAAAGAGTACACATATTTAGTAATACGCATTGCTAGGTGCCTCATTAAAAATCTTATAAGGAAAACCCTGTGGGAAAAAACCTTAGTAAGGAAAAAAGAGTGCATCGCGTATTTTACTCCCCCTGATGAAAACCTTGTTTCAAATATTTGAGTCTCCGCATTCCAATCTTGTATACCATCTTCTCAAAAGTTGAAGTTGGCATAGATTTAGTGAATAAATCTGCCGGATTGTCACTTGAACGGATTTGTTGCACATCAATGTCACCATTTTTCTGAAGATCGTGTGTGTAAAATGATTTTGGTGAAATGTGCTTCGTTCTATCACTTTTTATAAATCCTCCTTTCAATAGGGCTATGCATGCATCATTGTCTTCGTATAAAATTGTGGGTCTTTTCTCACATTCCAAATCACATTTTTCTCGAATAAAATAAATTATTGATCTCAACCATACGCATTCCCTACTTGCTTCATGAATAGCTATTATCTCANTCAGCATGATTTGAAGAAGTAGCAACAATAGATTGCTTTGTGAAGCGCCATGATATAACGGTACCTCCATAAGTAAATACGTACCCGATTTGAGATCGAGCTTTATGGGGATTAGATAAATAACCTGCATTTGCATAACCAACAAAATCTGCACTATCTTTGTTAGCATAAGACAAACTCATATCAAGAGTTCCCTTTAAATATCGCAATATATGCTTAATCCCGTTTCAATGTCTCCGTGTAGGAGAAGAACTATATCTTGTTAATAAATTAACAGAAAATGTTATGTCAGGCCTTGTAGCATTAGCAAGATACATTAATGCACCAATTGCACTTAGATATGGTACTTCGGGACCAAGGAGTTCCTCATTCTCTTCTGAAGGTCGGAAAAAATCCTTATTCGCTTCAAGTGATCGAACAACCATTGGTGTACTCAATGGGTGCGCTTTGTCCATGTAAAAGCATTTTAAGACCCTTTATGTATAGGCACATTGATGGATAAAGATCCCGTCTGCTAAATGTTCAATTTGCAGACCAAGACAGAGTTTTGTCTTTCCAAGATCTTTCTTCTCAAATTCTTTCTTAAGATATTCAATTGCATTTTGGAGCTCTTCTGGAGTTCCAACAAGATTTATGTCATCAACATAAACAACAAGGATAACAAATTCTGATGACATCCTCATTATAAAATACATGGACAAATAACATCACTTACGTAACCTTTTTCAGCAAATACTCATTGAGGCGATTATACCACATGCACCCAAATTATTTTAAATGGTATAATGACCTTTGTAATATGATCGAGTACATTTCTCGAGACTTTGAACTATATGCTTCATGCCTTATAAATCCTTCAGGGATATTCATATAGATTTAATCAAATGAGTCATATAGGTTATGACTTGCATTTAAATGGCATGACATCTTCAGGTGTCTGGACTACAGGTCCGATCCTCACAATCCTTTACAATATTGTGCACTATATTGTATCAAAGATATCGTCGACGATCATTTGGTATCGTTCCTAAGCGACATAACTTGTTGAGATCTCATCACTTTCCTTATTTCAGGTACCTGAACTTCTTCTGGAGTTTCATGGAATGTTATGTTTTGGGCTTTTCTAGAGCCCATTTCCTCCTTATTATGATCATTTTGATCATTTGCTCCTATCCTTTTCAAGGATTGTTACCTTTGGAACCGATTGGTCTACCACGCTTCATGCGTACAGTAAACTCCATCCTTCGGGGACTTTAATTTTAATAGGAGCATTCGTAGCTGAAATGTGATATTTAATTATGGATCAGCAAATGCTTCTGGCATTTGACTTCAATTATCTTCTAAGTGAGGATCATACTAATGATAATTCGATTCATAGAGCATATTTTTCAGTTGTTTATTCCATCATCCAAATGTTAGAAAAAACTAACATATATCCCCAATATTCTTTGAGAAACATATCTTTGTGCATTATGGTAGAGAAATTAATCATATACCACACATTAAAAGATAGTAGTAAAAATATTTGGTTTCTAATCCTAAACCAATTTTGAGGGGATGAATTATCATATATTATTGGCCTGATGCATACAAGTATTGCTATATGCAATTTAGAAAATCTTAGACCAACACATGAGGCTTTGTTCTCATAAGCGATAGTTTAGCCTTTAATAGGAGGGGTATTCAATGCTAAACTAGCTTGGATATAAACCAGCATCATCAAGATCAACTATCTTGATTTCATAATCTAAAATTTATGTTCTTAATTGATAAAAGCAATTTCAAATGTCAAACTGCAGGTTGACAATAATCGCACATGTAACCATCTCATATATGCATCTATAAGTGGTTCATAAGATAGGTGAATAAGCCCATATTCACCTTTTATATATTTCAGATTAGGGTCTTAGTCCCAACTTTAGCTGCAATAATCAATTTATTATGAGAACAAGCAACACAAGAGAATTCTTGAAGAATCTTCTAGTTCTTTCGTATATGCTTATTTGAATTCTCAAATAGCTCATCTAAAAATGGCAAATGGAAACTTCAGGTTTATCATGGCATGTGCTATCTCTTAATAAACTTCTGGTTTACTATAGCATAAACATTTGCATTAGTAAACTTCTGATTTATTGTGGCTACTTTTGTATTAGCAAATTTCTGATTTACTGTAGCTACTTTGCCTCAGTAAAACTTCTGGTTTACTGTGACTGCTTTTGCATGAGTAAACTTCTGGTTTACTGTGATACATGATATAATACAAATTGAGAATAAGGAGCGTAACTTCCCATATACATATTATTACCCCCTATGATTGTGGAAACATGAAGATTTTCAATCTTCCAGTCATTTGTAGTATTAATATGATAGCTATTTGTATTAGTAAACTTCAGGTTTACTACAACATATGTTTGACCATAATCATATAATATGAATGCCATATTTGTATATAAGCTCTTCGAGAGCTTTCGTTTATTATCCACAATCTATATTTATCAGACACTACTGGTATCATGTGTCTTCTAGACAAGCAGTTAGCTCTTCAGGAGTTATTGATACATTTTGTACTATCAAATATTGCTCAGACGCTTCTGGTATCATGAGAGAAAATCGTAATCAAATAAATAATATAAAGACAATTCTAAATTATAAATGTAAGAAATTAAGAATTTCAGTAATTTTACCACCAACTTTGTGACGAATATCTCCTTCAGGGAGAAATACCATTAACATCTGAATATTTTATATCTAAGCTGCAACCACATAGTCAATACATCCTTCAGGGAAAGATATATGAGTTGTTATTTCTTTCGGGGAACTCAATAACTAATCATACTATATTAATGTGGTGCAGTTTAAAACATTCTACAAGAATGCATTTGCCTTAGAATGATACTTAATATAATTTTCAAGATGTTTTACGTACAACAGGTACGTGCGACAATGATTTTTATGCCACAAAATAATATTTATATCCTCTGTTATTCTAGCTCTTCAGGAGGTGAGTAGAGGTATTTCTTCATTCACTTCAGGGAATGAAAATGTGCTTAAAAAATAACTTTGAATAGCTCATTATTTTGTTTAAGCACGGAAAGACACACTTTCATAATATTTTCCTACTTCATGAGGAAATTTCAATTGTGTTACTTCTTTAGGAGAAAATTTAAAATACGAAATATTGAGTATATATTCTCTCAATCATATTACCTCTTCTGGAGGTGAATTGTAATATATTTTACATCAAGAGCGCGTTCATATATTGTCACATTCACTTCAGGAAATGGATTAATATTTATCAAAAGTTCTCATCCTTCAGGTAATGGAACATAATTATCTGAACGTGCATTAATCACACCAAATTGTGTGATGGCTTAGAAATGCTACTGCAGGAGCAAATAGAGGCATGCAAGTAATATAGAGAAATTTTCTCTTACTTATCTTCAATTGTAACCATAGAAAGCCTAAATTATCACTTCTGGTGGTCATAGGCATATGCCACTTCTGGTGGTTAACAAAACTTAGTTACAATGAAATATACGAAACACAACCACTTCTGGTGGTTGTATATTTCTTGCAAACTCTGCTAGAGTTTAAGTGAAGCATAAAATTAAGTCATAACAAGACTTAGGAAATATGCCACTGCCGATGACTATATTTTTTTTAAAAGCTTCCATACTTAGCCATCAATAAAGATGAAAATAATAAATCATGGTCCCTTCTCGCAAAATTTTTCTTCAGGAACAAATTTATGGCATGAACTGCTAAGTGAGATCAGTTATGCTCCTTAAGACCAATGAACAAAAATCATATTGTTAGTAGAACAAATAAGAATGTCTGATATGAAGGAAGTACTAACCTTTTGAGTAGAATTCTTAATTACAACGATTGGATCTGATTTATATCCATGGACTTTCGAGCGAGAACCGATGCCTTCGGACGAGGATAACTACGTCTTTCAAAGTATGTGCTCAAGGCAGAATCTCGTGCTGATAACGTGTTATAAAATAATGACTGTAAAGTAAATAAACTAAAGACAAGTGTAGAGAGAAACTGATATATTATTGAACTTTCAAACTAATATACATAATGAACTGAAATCTCCTCTATTTATAGAAGAAAGGAAGTTGTTGTGTAAGCTGCTACTGCAAGCTGCTGTGTAAGCTGCTTGTAAGTTGCTTGTAAGCTGCTCCTGTACCGATGTAGATAATCTTCTTCCGGGGATAATGTTTATCCATAACGGAGTACCAAAATGATAAACTTCTTCAGGAGATTTATTTTCAATAGAGTACTAAATAGATAAATATATTTACGGTAGTGTCCCAAATAGATAAACTTCTTCAAAAATTTATTTACAACGGAATACTAAATGAACATCCATTATATAATATATATTTATAACACTTTGCACCTTTTTTTACTTTGGAACATATATAGGTCTTACTCACTTTGTTCTTATGGACAAATAGACAATATCGTCAGATAGGTCGGCATATATATGACAGTAAAATAGGATTCTGTAGCTACTTCGTCCTTTTGCACCAGCATGTGAATGTTTCACGTAATCAGCCTATTTTAAGATTGGGTGGGGTGGGCATGGGCGGAGCGAGTGTCAAAAGCGTGTTCGGTGGAACTCAATATCTTTAGTTCGAACTTTATATTCTGTTTTAAAAAATATATTAAATATATATAAATTATTAATTTAAAATTTAATAATTTAATTAAAATTTTAAATCCATAAGTTTAAAATCTTACCCGGAAGAAAAAGAAAGGAGAATATAACATTAACAACAATAAATTCAGTAAAATTTGAGTGAGTTCCGAATAGAGCAGTGTATATGTAGTCCTAATTCCAGAAATTGTTTTCGGTTTTACGAATAGAAAAGAAGAATAAAACAAAAAAGAAAAAAAGATAATATGTTCTCTTTCATTTTTATTTGATTAATTCAATCATGCACACCATTAACAATAAGCATTTCTTTAATACTTGTATTTAAGACATGAATGCCATAATCCACTGTGTGTACCTATTCTTTCCGAATTCATTTTTCTACCAATTTTATCACTTTTTTAAGAAAGAAAAATAATTATATAGATGAATCTTTATTAATACAGTTTTGTTTGTCCCCTTGACTAGATTTTTTGTTGTGATTCGAGGGCTTAAGCAATATATTTTTCGAATATATGATACTATGATTTTCTTGGGATGTACTTGATCTCCACGAAAAAAAAAAATATTTATAAATCACTTTAACGACTTTAAGAAAGATAACATTTTAAATTTTTTGATTTTTTTGTAAATATTTTATGAATTTATAAAATTTTGAGATATATTTATCACCACAATATAACCATTTCACTTTTTTCTCACTCATTCACAGCTTCAGAGTAGGTGCTAAAAGAATAAAGAAAAATCAAAAAAGAAACAGACATATTACATAAAACAAACCAAACAAAATTAAGTGGGCGTTTGGAATTAAAAATTGTAAAATTTTAGAAAAAAGCGAAAAAGAATTTCAAGTGAGAATGGTAATTGAAAATTAGAGTTATATTTGAATATAATTTTAGGTTATTTTTTAAATTTGTGAGTGATTTGAGTGAAAATTTTGAAAAATAATATTTTGAAATTTTAAATTTTTGGAAAAATTCAAAATTAATATTCAAGTGAAAATTAAAAATTTTATGGTCAAACATTAATTTTGAAAAAGAATAAAAATTTTCTGGAAAAAATTGGAAAAATTCTTATGTCCAAACGGCTCTAAAAGACTACTATCATTTTAGAAAAAGGGAAAAAGGAGCAAAATAAAGTCCGTTCTCCCTCTATGTTAGGATTCCATTGTTTTCACAACTTCCCTATTCCACCAAACACAATTTCTTCAGCTAAAAGCCTTTAATCCCATTACTCCTTCAATAAACAGTAAATCCCACAACTAAAAATACTCAATCATTACAATCTTGAATCATTAGACTGAGCCAAGAAAAAGAGTTGAAAAAAAAGGAGGAAATATGGAAGTTGGCAATAGAAGAAAGAGCACATCATCAAGAAATAATGGTAGTGTTGTGGCCTCAGGTTCTGTTTGGGAAAACAGAATGAAACTTGATGAAGTAAAAGGTGGAATTAAAGTACTCATTAGCAACAGTTCTGAAGAAACCCCAGATGAAAATGATGATAAAAATTGCACCTTTTTTACTCAAGTGGATAAAAAGTTGGAAATGGGGCCAAAAAAATGCAATCTTGGTGTTGTTGGGGTTATGAGTGGGAAGAGAAAAACTTGGAAAGCTGAAAATTTTGAAGGAAACCTAATTCAGATTGCTAGTAAAAGAACTGATTTGAGCAAAAAATTGGATGAAAAGTGTCAAGATTTGAGTAAAATCCCAATTCAGAGCAAGAAAAAGTATGAGTCTGTTAATGGGAAAGCAAAATTAGTAGTATCAAGTAAGGAACTTGATGAGGAAAGCAAGAATCTTGATTCAAAAATCTTGAAAAAATCCAATCTTGAGGAGTTAAGTAAGAATATTGAAGGGTCAATTAAGGAAAATGAGAAAAAACCATTAATTGGGATTAAGAAGACAAAATCTGAGGAAAAATGTGAAGAGAAATTTATCACAAGCAATGTGGTGAATTTGACATATGGTGATGAGGTTTCGTCCGCTATTTTGGACAGACAGGTTCGGAAGTTAAGGTCGAAGGAGATAACTTCTGAGGCTAAATTTGCAACTAAAGTTGATAAGAATCTTGAAAATGAAGAGGAAGAAGAAGAATGGGATGAGGTAGTAGAGGAAGAAATTGATGAGAAAATGGAAAAGGAAAGTGTTGATGTTGAGGAAATTAAAGTACAAGTACAGAAGCCTAAAAAGATTGTGATTGAAGAGAAGAAACATCAGTATAGTAATAAAAGACAAATACCAATTTCTTCAATTAACAAGAAACAACCCCCTCCTACTTCAATTCATGCCAAAATTAATCCAAGTCCAACAAGAACCAAATCAGGTAACTGCATTTTCTTTTATGATTTGTTTCATTGACCTCTTTTAGTTTCAAAGTTTGAGTCTGACTTCATTTTCAATTTTGTTGCTTTTCCAGTTCCAGTTTCAGATGTAAATCCTAGACATAACAGCAAATTACAAAGCTTAGGTAAGTTCAATCTCTTAATATCTGCTTTGGTACTCAATGTGATACCGCATTCTGCGGTAAAAATTTATCTGCATCCGGTGTTTATACTAAACCAATCAATGCTAGACACGTGTCTTTCATACGTATATAGTTAAGTGATGTGTATCTTACTTTAATTTTTAACTGCTAAGGTTGGTATTTACCTTGCAACCATTGGCTCTAATTTTCATTTAAGCATTTTCTGCAGTTGACTTAGTGATGTGGAGAAATGTATCAAAATCAGCTTTAGTCTTTGGAATTGGAACCTTTGCTATTATTTCATCATCATATACTCAAGACCTCAATATCAGGTAAATTGTTACCTTGCACCTTGAGAAAATCAGATTCTTATTCGGGGGCAGAGCTAGAATGCGGGATATGGGTTCGGCCGAACCCAGTAGCTTTGGTCCAAACTTTGTATTTGTCTTAAGAAACTTATTGGATATGTACAAATTATTAACTAAAAACTCAGTAACTTGAATGAACTAGAATCCGAACCCATAAACTTCAAATCTTAACTCCGCCTCTGTTCTTATTCCTTAATTCTTGAATCATTTTAATGAAAAGTATTCTTAACTATGGCTTTTTGCAGCTTCATTGCTGTGCTTTCCTACTTAGGTCTGGTCTATCTTGCTGCAATCTTTCTCTTTAGATCCCTCATTCACAGGTAATATATTGCAAAAGAAATTTAATATATACCGACAGTATAAAGAATTTTTATACTACCCGTTCAATTTAATCGGTTATAGGTCAAGCTCAACCTGATGGTATAACAAGTTATACAATGCACATAACTTAAACTCATCATACCATATCTTGAGATTATCCAATAAAGCTTTGTCTAACATTTTATTTGATTTTATTTTATCTTTTTTTGGGTAAATAGGAGAGCAAATGATAATGGTGAATCGAGTGAGTATGTAGTAGGGGAAGAAGAAGCAGTGTGGGCACTGAAGTTGATACTTCCTTTTATAAATGAGTTTCTTTTGAAAATCAGAGCCCTTTTTTCGGGTGATCCTGCGACTACAATGAAGGTAAAGAGTTCAAACATTTCCATTGGATTTCATTATCTTCTTATAGTTTTTTAGATCTGAATTCAAATATTTACCAATCTTGTGGAAGTTGTGGAAATTTGACAAAGTTTTGCCTCCGGCAGATGGCAGTTCTGCTTTTTCTTTTGGCTCGGTATGGCAGCTCCATAACCATTTGGAAACTATCCAAATTGGGTAAGTTCTTCTGTAAATGTTCCGTCTGCATTACTTAAAAATGACTTCTTTTGAATGTTTATTCAGTCTAAAATGTATGACTTCTATTTATTTTTTTTTCCTTGGGAAAAGGTCCGAGTTTCTCATTGTACTATTCAGAATTGTTCAATTTTACTGTCGTTTATACTTTTGGTCCGGGACTCTTATGTTAGCAAATCGTCTTACATTTGTCCTTGCTATTAACGGAATTCTATCGTCAAATGGATGAACTCCACATGTCCAAATTCTTCACACAAAAAAGTCCAAAAGTTACCCCTCAACTTTTGAAATTATCGTTATGTTGGAGCATTATTGAGGGTCAAGACAACAGATGAGACTTTTTCCTAACGGCGAGATCAATATTAAACCAAAAGTTTGACGCACGACAAAGTTGCTCAACTTTGAACTGTACAAAGGCAAGTTTGATCTTTTTTACTTCTTTTTCTCAGTAGAGAAAAAGAAAGTTACCAGAACGGAAATGCAACTTTGAAGTTTTAGCTTCCTTTTAGTAATTCTTTCTAGAATAGGCCAGAATCTCGTTTTTTGGTAGTACAAAGGGGAAATTGGCCAAAATATTGGATGGGGTCAAGACGCTGTCGGGTGCCGGCGACTGACTCAAGTGCCCCTGAAACGCGCGAAATGATTGCCTGTCACATGGCTCACTAACTCTGCCTGGGGTGTGGGTACCTTTTATTCGTCGGCGGTCCTGCGCACCCCTACTATACAAAGCTGCCTCCATATTTGAGTAATCTGAGATCAAATTAATTGGCTGACCTTGCATGTGTTGTTCTTACCAATCAAATTTATTTACTAATCTGATTGAAGCTTTTTATTTGAGTAATCTGAGATTTATTTCCTTTTTTGCCAATTTTCTCTAACCATAGCTTGCTCACTATTGTTTATTTCCTGTTTTGCAGGCTTTTTTGGAGTTATGGTCATACCAAAAATTTGCTCTTCTTATTCCACACAATTAACCTCTTACGGTAAATACGAATTAATCTCTCTTTCTTTTTTATTTTTGTTTACTTTTCCTTCATTAGTTTTAACTTCTTAAACATTCCATGTATTTTGAAGATTAAGATATATTTAAAGATAAAAAATATCTCTTTTTAACCAAATTGTTATGAAATGTTTTAGACATCCAGTATATTATATTTAATGAAATATGTTGAGAATTGCAACATTGATTTGAAAGTACTACTTATGTTATTAATTTGTGAAGTTGATGCATATCATTAGGCCAGTTAATGGTCCGTAACAAGCTAAGTTGCTCCGACATGGCAGTTTAGGTGCCGCACCCGTGCGCACGACACTAGTATGGGTGTGGGTGTGGGATCCGTACTGGATCTGGTCATACAATTTTGGGTACTTTGGCCATGACAGACAGAAAAATTCGAGACGAGATACAATTTGATTCCCGAAATCAGAACGAAAAATAGAGTAGATTTGAAGAAAATAGCATATCTTATCTAGGAAATCAATTCTTTACTTATCTGCAACTTTAGAATAAAAAAGAAATTCACACTTTACAAGCTACATGTAAGTATTCCACAAAATTTCTCATAATTAAGAGATTTTAAATTTTTTTGAATTATTTTTAGTCGGATCCCCGCACCCGTATCCGTTCTAGGACCCATATCCCTTAATCTTAGAATTTACATCTCAAAGGATCTGACCTCTAGATCCGCATCCGGGTCAGACACCATGTCCGAGCAACTTAGGTAACAAGTGTAGATTGTTAACTTACAAAGTATACTTAGTAAACTATAGTGATACTCTTTTATATTGTCAATGTATATAACTTAAATCCCGTGTTTGAAACGCATTAGTGATGCTGAATTTTACATGAAGGTACATTTTTGATAAGATACATTAGAGATGCTTGGGAATCATGTACTCACAAAAAAGCAGTTGGATTTGCAATCTTCACATTAGTTTGGAATTTCTCTTCAATCATTGCCAGAATATGGGCAGGTAACAAATATACATTCTAATTTTTACACACAAGAGAAAGAAATTCAGATTAAAATATATTTTAGTGAATGATTTTTTTGTTTAAACAATGAAAAACCTTATTATATATACTGAGAAATTTACAATTTATTTGTGCAGTGTTCATGTTATATGTGGGATTTAGATACCATCAACAAAACTTGATGACAGAGGACATTACTATAAAAACTGATGATTCTTGGCAAGGAAAAATTAGAGAACAGAGACAAGTTGGTAGAAAGTCCAGTTTAATGGAAACAAGAAAACAAAAGAAAGCATTTTAAGTTAACAATAGTTAATATTATAAATAATTCTTAATAATTTTTATTAATACGTGACAGATCGTTAAGAAAGCTCGTTCATAGATCAGTACAAAGCTATTAATCCAATCCGAACCAAGACGAGCATCTTCTTCATTTTCATCTCCCTATTTTTCAATCATTTTCTTTTGAGATTCTTTTATTCTTACTGTACATATAGTTGTTTGACTGAGAATCTGATGTATTGGAGCATAGCCTCCATTGGGTAATAAAGTTTTATGCAATTAACATTTAAATGGAAGATTGTTTTGATCTTTTTACTTGCTTTTGGTATGGTGGTAACCTAGGTTCTGCTTGGATTTTGTCAAAAATAGATTGAATGCAACAGTGAAGTTTAGCTTGGATTTACGTATACACATATGTTACAGTGATTTCCACTTATTTATTTATTTATTTATTGTTAGTTAATACATTTCCTGTCTCTTTTAGAAATATCAAATGTATTGTTGTCATTTGACGTCAGACTCCACTGACGGGATTTAACTGGATTGTTGTTATTGTTGTTGTTTGACTAGTCGCCTTCACCGACTGGTTGTATCAATAATGTAAGTTTCTTAGACATTTTAGAGAAATTTAATATAGTTTTTTCTTACTTTTTTTCTTGGAAATATTTTTGTTCTATTTTCAGAATGAAATATCAGACAATATAACTAAACCAAAATTAGTCCCGAGTCCATCCAGTAAAGAGAAGATGTTGATTTTGTAGAATTTGTTTACAGACTTTTATTGGCCTGGAATTTTGTAGGTCCATAGGAAACGGCCTAGTGACCATTAATCATCACTTCGCCATCGCCATTATTAGTGTCGCTTTTTTGCCTTTTGAGTTCATTTTATGGCATTTCGAGGTCATGCAATACGGATTTGTGATTATATTCACTTTTTCGTGTGTGTTTTAGTATATGTTGATTTTGTAGAATTTTTTTGATGGCCTAAAACATTGTAAACTTTGTGGCCGATCGCTTTATGGCGTTGACTATTGTTGTAGCACACGAAAATTTGGGAATCGTTCTCAATTCATATTTTATGGCCCCAAAACTCCAGAAAACGAGGAATGATCATGGCGAAACGATGACTAATATTCATTAGGTTATTTTTGATGGGCCCATAAAATTTTAGGAGATTCAGAGCCGGTTGGGTAAATTCATGCACATGGTGTTGACTATAGCACACAAATATTTAGGACATCGTCTTGAATTCCTATTTTATGATCCTAAAACACCAAAAAACGACGAACGGTCATGGTGAAGTCATGACTATTCTTCATTAGATCGTTTTTGATTAACCTGCAAATTTTTTAGGAGATTTGGTGCCACTTGCTCGAGTTCGTGCGATGACGTTGACTATAGCACACGAAAATCTGGGAATCGTCCTAAATTCTTGTTTTATGGCCCTAAAACGCAAATAAACAACGATCATGGCGAAACAATGACTATTATTCATTAGATCGTTCTTTATGGGCCGAAAATTTTAGAAGATTCGGGGTCGGTCGCTCGAATTCATGCATATGACGAGGATTATAGTTCACAAAAATTTGGGAATCGTCCCGAATTCATATTTATGGCTCTAAAATACCAAAAACAGGGAACGACCATGGTGAATCAATGACAATTGTTCATAGGTCGTTTTTGATGGGCTAACAAAATTTTAGGCGATCCAAGTGAGGACGCCCGTACCCGTGCAGGAGGCGTGGACTATGACACACAAAAATTTAGGAATCGGGCGGATTTCTAGTTTTATGGCCCTAAAACGCCAAAAATCAAGTAACGGTCAAGGCAAGGAAGTGACTACTGTTCCTTAGGTCATTTTTGATGGGCCAACAAAATTTTAGGCGATCCGGGTCTCGATGCCTAGGCCCACGCAGGAGGCATGGGCTATAGCAAACGAAAATTTGGGAATCTGGTTGAATTCCCATTTTTATGGCCCTAAAACGCCAAAAAACGAGTAACGCTCATGGCGAGGCGAGGACTATTGTTCCTTAGGTAATTTTTTATGGGTCGGAAATTTCAGGCGATTCAGGTTCGGGAGCCCGAGCCCGTGCAGGAGACGTGGGCTATGACACACGAAAATCTAGGAATCGGGCAAAATTTAGGTTTTATGGCCCTAAAATGTAAAAAAAAAAACGAGTAGCGATCATGGTGAAGCGATGGCTATTATTCTTTACGTCGTTTTTGATGAGGCGGAAATTTGGGCAATCCTGGTCCGGGCGTCCAGGCCCTTGCAGGAGGTATGAGCTATAGCACACGAAAATCTAGGAATCGGGCGGAATTCTAATTTTATGGCCCTAAAACACCAAAAAACGAGTAAGGGTCATGGCGAGGCGATGACTATTTTTTCTTAGGTCATTCTTGATGGGCCGAAATATATTTGGGCGATTCAGGTTCGGGCACCCAGGACCGTGTAGGAGGCATAGGCTATAATATACGAAAATCTAGGAATCAGGTAGAATTTCGAATTTATGGCCCTAAAATGCCAAAGTACAACTAATGCCCATGGCGAAGCAATGACTATTTCTCCTTAGGCCATTTTTTATTGGCCAAAATATTTTTAGGCGATCTTGGTCCGGTCGCCGGGCCCATACTGGAGGCGTGGATAATTTCGATTTTATGGCTCTAAAACGTCAAACGAGGAGTAACGATCTTGGCGAGGCAATGACTATGGTTCCTTAGGTCATTTTGATGAGCCAACAAAATCTTAGGCGATCCATGTCCGGGCGCCAAGGCCGTGTAGGAGGTGTGGGCAATAACACACAAAAATCTGGAAATCGCGCGGAATTCCTATATTATGGCCCTAAAATGCCAAAATACGAGTAACGATCATGGCGAGGCAGTGACTATAGTTCCTTACATTGTTTTTATGGGACGGAAATTTTTTAGGCGATCTGGGTCCGGTCGCCCAGGCCCATGCGTGAGGCATGGGTATAACACACAAAAATATCTAAGAATCGAGCGAAATTTCAGTTTTATGGCCCTAAAACGAGTCTTGGCGATGCGGTGAATTGTTCCTTTGGTTGTTTTTGATGGACCGACAAAATTTTAGGCGATCTGAGTCCTATCGCTCGGGCTCATGTAGGAGACATGGGATATAGCACACGAAAATATGTGCATCGAGCGGAAATTAGTACATGTTGATTTTTGTAGAAGCTTTTGACGGACTACGATTTGCATGAATTTTTGTAGATTTAGGAAACGATCTAGTGACTACCTTAATTTTTGGGTTCATTTTATGGCTTTTCG
This sequence comes from Nicotiana knightiana, assembly GCA_005239525.1. NCBI lineage: Eukaryota > Viridiplantae > Streptophyta > Magnoliopsida > Solanales > Solanaceae > Nicotiana > Nicotiana knightiana. The sequence goes on from ML371033.1 coordinate 66,268, forward strand.
TGGTCATGCAATATGAATATGTAATTATATCCACTTTTTTGTGTGTATTAATACATGATAATTTTGAAAAAAAAAATGACGGACTATGATTGGCATGAATTTCATAGGTCCTAAGGAAACGACCTAGTAACCAATAGTCATTGCTTTACCATTACTTTCAAGTTCATTTTATGGAGTTTCAAGGTCATGTAAAACGAATTTGTGATTATATCCACTTTTTCATGTGTATTTGTTAATGTTGATTTTGTGAAATTTTGTGATGGACTCTGATTGACTTGAATTTTTCTTTGGTCCATATGATATGGCCTAATAACCAATACCAATTGCTTCACCGTGACTTTCAAGTTCGTTTAATTACGTTTCGAGGTCATCCAACACAAATTTGTGTTTATATTATTACTTTTTCGTTTGTATTAGCATATGCTGATTTTTGTAAAAAATATTGACGGAGTCTGGTTGGCCTGAAATTTTGTTAGTCCAAAGGAAACGGTCTAATGACCAATACTCATTACTTCGCCGACTTCATTTTCTGGTATTTCAGGGTCATGTAACACGGATTTATGATTATATCTACTTTTTTTGTATGTATTAGTAAATATAGATTTTGTAAATAAAAATTTAACGCTCTTATTGGTTTGAAATTTCGTCGGTTCATAGGAAATGACTTAGTGACTAGTACTCATTTCTTCGCCGGTCCATAGGAAATGATATTTCGAGGTCACGCAACACGAATTTTTGATTATATACATTTTTTCATGTGTATTCGCACATGTTGATTTTTTAAATATTCTTTTTTTGACAGACTCTTATTGTCCTGAAATTTCTTAGGTCCAAAGGAAACATCCTAGCTATAAATACTCATTGCTTTTTCATGACTTTCGAGTTCATTTTATAATATTTCGAGGTCATGCAACATGAATTTGTGATTATATCAATTTTTAATGTGTATTAGTACATGTTGTTTTGTAAAATTTTTTTGACGAACTCCAATTGACCTGAATTTTCGTATGTCCATAGGAAATGGCCTAATGGTCACTCATTAGTTACTATAACTTTCATCTTATGGCATTTCGTGGTAATGCAACACGAATTTATACTTATCTCCACTTTTTCATGTGTGTACAAGTTAATTTTTGTAATTTTTTTTTGGCGGACTCCGGTAGGTCTGAAGTTTCTTTGGTACACAGGAAACGACCTAGTGACCAATACTTATGCCTTTGCTATGACTAATGTTGGTATTTGGTGTTTAGGGTTCATTTTTTGGTATTTTGGAGTCATACAACACGAATGTATGATGATATTTATTTTTATTTTTGTGTAATAGTATATATTGAATTTTAAAAAAAAAATTGGCGGATTTTGATTGGCCTTAAATTTTGTAGGTCCATAGGAAATGACCTACTAACCATTACTCATTGCTTCACAATGACTTTTGGGTTCATTTTCTGGCGTTCCGGAGTCATGCAACATGAATGTATGACTATTTCCACCTTTTTTGTGTGTATTGGTACATATTAATTTTGTAGAATTTTTTTGACGGACTTCTAATTGGACTGAAATTTCGTAGCTCTATAAGAAATGACCTAGTGACCAATACGCGTTGTTCTGCAATGACTTTCGAGTTCATTTTATGGTATTTCGAGGTCATGCAACATGATATTAAGATTATACCCATTTTTTTGTATGTATTAGTACATGCTGATTTTGTAGAATTTTTTTTACGGACTTAGATAGACTTGAAATTTAGTAGGTCCATAGGAAATGCCTTAGTACCAATACTCATTGGTTCTGCATGACTTTAGAGTTCACTTTATGGCGCTTCGAAGTACAAATTAGTGATTATATCAATTTTTGTGTGTATTAGTATATGCTTATTTTGGAGAAGTTTTTTTTATTGATGCTGATAGACATAAATTTTCGCAGGTCCATAGTGAACGGCCTAGTGACCAATACTTGTTGCTTACCATGACTTTCGAGTTTATTTTATGGCATTTCGAGGTAATGCAACACAAATTTATGATTATATTCACTTTTTTGTGTGTATTAGTACATGCTGATTTCGTAGAGTTTTAATGACTAAGTCTGATCGGTCTGAAATTTTATAAGTCCATTTCGCCATGACTTTTAAGTTCATGTAACACGAATTTGTAATTATATCTATTTTTATGAGTATTAGTACATGTTGATGATGTAGAATTTCTTTGACGGACTCTGATTCCCTTGAAATTGTATAGGTCCATAGGAAACGGCTAGTAACCAATGCTCATTGATTTGCCATGACTTTCGAGTTTATTTATGGCATTATGAGGTCATGCAACACAAAATTGTGATTGTATTCAGTTTTCTGTGTGTATTAGTACATGCCTATTTGTGAATTTTTTAACGGACTCTAATTGGCCCGAAATTTCATAGACCCATAGGAAATGTCCTAGTGACCAATACCCATTGCTTTGCCATGACTTTCGAGTTTATTTTATGGTGTTTCAAGGTCATGCAACAAGAATTTTGATTATATCTTTTTTCGTGTCTATTAGTACCTGCTGATTTTGTAGAAGTTTTTTTACGGACTCCGAATGTCCTGAATTTTTGTAGGTCCATAGGAAATGACTTAGTGACTAATACACATAGCTTACCATGATTTTTGGGTTAACTTATAGAGTTCCGTTGTCATGCAATACAAATTTATGATTATATCCATTTTTCGTGTGTTAATGTACATGTTAATTTTGTAGAGTTTTTTTTACGGACTCCGATTGTTCTGAAATTTCTTATGTATATAGGAAATGACCTAATGGTCAATACTCATGACTTTTCCATGACTAACGTTGCTTTTTGGCGTTTCGGGTTTTGTGTTTTTTGGTGTTTCAGGATCATGCAATACGAATTTATGACTATATCCATTTTTGTGTGTATTAGTATACGTTGATAGAATATTTCTTTTACGTACTCTGATTGACCTAAAATTACATAGGTCCATTGAAATGGCCTTGTGGACATCAATATTGTAATGGATCAAGCCTATATGAATATCGTGCTAAATCCTAAATTCAAGTCATTACTCTTGAAATTCTAGGAGTCTATTAGGATTGCTCGGAGGCTACTTTATCAAAATCCTAACTTGGAGGCTACTCTACCCTAACTATAGGTCACTCCTATAGATAGGGTTATATATTCCTTTAGAAAAGCATCTAAAAAATGGAGATCATCTCGAATATCCCATAAATACTTCAAGAATATCCACAACATACTTTCATGGATATCATATACAATTAAGGAAGTCCGCATCATCCTACGTTCGAGAAACACACTACTCCAGATGTAACGACCCGTCCGGTCATTTTGAGAGTTATAGCCCTGATCCCCTGTTTATTGCTTCCCCTGTATCTCTTTCTGCTTACGTGACTTGTCGGGAGGTCTTTGTTGTGGGTTCAGAGTGTTTTGGCCGGAAGTGGAATTTTTGATATCATAGTCGGATTCCGATTCCGGAAGTCGGAGTAGGTCTGTAATGATGAATATGACTTGTGTGCAAAATTTAGGGTCAATCGGACGTGGTTTGATAGATTTCGGCATCAGTTGTGGAAATTTGAAGTTTCAAGTTCATTAAGTTTGAATCGGAGGGTGATTCATGTGTTTAGCGTTGTTTGATGTGATTCGAGGACTAGAATAAGTTCGTATAGTGTTTTAGGACTGTTGGTATGTTTTGTTGGGGTCTCGGGGACCTCAGGTGTGTTTCAGATGCTTAACAGATTCAATTTGGACAGGCAATCGCTGAAGATTTGTTGGTTTCTAGTGTTTTGCACCTGCGGAGGGGAGACCGAAGGTGAGGACACGTATGTGCGGAGGGTATCTAGCAGCTGCGGCCCTGGTCTGGGTAGCCAATGGTTGCAGGTGCGATAAAGTGACTGCAGAAGCGGAGCCGCTCTTGCGGAGAAGCGAAGGCCGAGCTGGGGAGGTTATCGCAGAAGCGGACAAGGGTCCGCAGGTGCGCACAAGAAGATGCGTCCACCTGATCGCAAAAGTGGGCTCTTGGATTTAAGTGGAATCCGCACATGCGATGGAATTTCCGCAGGTGCGACGTCGCAGGTGCGACAGTAGGTCCGTAGATGCGGAATTGCCAGGCAGCAAAGATCAAGTTTGAGGGTTTGACTCCCATTTTCAATTAGTGACTTTGAGGGCTCGGTGTGAGGCAATTTGTCGAGGTTTCTTCAAGGAGTTTGTTGGGGTAAGTGATTCTAACCCGGATTGGTCTATATTTCATGAATCTATTGCTATTTTCATCATCTAATTAGGGATTTGAGTTGAAAATTTAGGAGAAAATGGTAGAAACTTCCTAGACTAAATTTTGAGTTTTGAAAGGCGATTTGAGGCCGGCTTCGAGTAATTCTTTTATGATTGGACTCATGAGTGAATTGGTGTTCATATTTTGTGACTTTTACCCGATTCCGAGACGTGGGTCCGGGGAGGCTCTTTGGATCGATTTCCTAATTTCTTGCTTTAGCTTAGATTTCATTAATTAGATTAGTTTCTATAGATATATTTATGGTATGTAACTGATTTTTTTTATTGATTTGGGCCATTCAGAGTCTGATATTCGTGGGAAAAGCATTGATACCGATTGATTGAGCTTGGTTCGAGGTAAATGTCTTGCCTAACCTTGTGTGGAAAAATCCCCTTAGGATTTGGTGTTGTTATGATATGTGAGCGCTGTGTACGCGAGGTGACGAGTGCGTACACGGGCTATTTGTTGAAAAACCTGATTTTTACTCAGTAATAACATGTTTCCATCTTAATTGAGTATACTAGCATGTGTAGTTATCCTGTTAGCTTTGAATAGCATGTCTACATGTCTTAATTGCTTATCTGAACTCTTTGCAGCGTGCTTAGTGGATTCCTGCTTCTTTTCTTGACTTGTACTTAGTCTAAACTATAGATTTTCTTGTTGTAACTGTGATCTTCATTTTGTTTGAGCTGCGTATTTACTTTGGGACTACGGGACGGTATCCCGGGAGATCCCCCTGCATGTTTACTTTTGGGACTACGGGACGGTATCCCAGGAGATCCCCCTGCACATTTACTTTTGAGATTACAAGGCAGTACCTCGGGAGTTCTCCCTGCATATTTATTTTGGGACTACGAGACGGTATCTCGGGAGTTTCCCTGCGGTTTAACCTATATGTTGTACTATTAATTGTTGTGTTTCCTTTCGTCAAATTCTAGTCTATTATTATACTGTATATCTCCTGCCTTTTTTATTATTTACCAGTGAGCCAGACATGACCTCGTCATTACTCGACCGAAGTTAGGCTTGGCACTTACTGGGTACCATTGTGGTGTACTCATGCTACTCTTCAGCACATGTTTTCGTGTACAGATCCAGGTACATCGTTCCAGCCTCGCTATTAGTTGTGCACCTGTTGCTGTTACAGAGACTTCAAGGTACATCTGCCGCGTCCGCAGACCTAGGAGTCCCCATCTATCTCTTTGTGTCGTTCTTCCTCTAGTACTTCTAAATACTGATGTATAGAACAGTTAGTAAATTCTTAGAAGCTTTTGAATTATGATGTTCCGGGTCTTGGGAAAATTTTGTATATATTTTTTTGAGAGTTGTTATTGTATATGCGAGCGGCATTTCTATCAATTATTTCATTATTGTTGTTGTTAGTGGTTTAGATTTATGTTTTCGTTTTCGTTGTTATTCCGCAATGTTATGCTTACCTAGTCGTAGAGACTAGGTGCCATCGCGACCTCTCTGTATTGGTAAAAAAGAGTCTCACATGTTAGATGATTCTAGACAACTCAGCCGGATACGTGGACCAAGGGAAACACGATAGCTGGACGTAATTCTATAAAGAGATACGGAACAAAGAGGCACGGATCAATAAACCATCGAGTCCATCAGCCACGGGAAACTCAACATGATCAAGACAGGGAAGAGACACGATCAAAATGAATCTGGACAAAGCTACGGGCAGATTCAAGGACCCACAATTGATTACTCGTACGTTATGTAACCGTACCCAAATTACCGTTATCCTTTGTAACGCCCCATTAATGTCATAATTAGTCATTAATGGGCAATCATAGCAAGAGTTGTACGTTATATCAAGGAATCTCCTATATAAGGGACGTAAAAACAGCTTGTAAAGGACATCTGATTTTCGAATACAATCTACTTTGCTTTTCTATATTTCTGCAATATTGTCTACTACTCGTTTCTCTTTATTTAGTATTATTTCCTTGATTATCAGTAACCCGTGTTCATCCTAGAAATAGCTTTGGTCAAAGGATCTAATTCTTTGGTTAAACAAATTGGTTCAATTACCGGGAATCTGATAATCTTAGTTTGCTTTTCAAGCGATATGCTCTGAACTATGTCGAACTCCAACGACAACAACCAGCAAAGGAATGGACCACCAGTTCCATCACCTTCAAGAATCCCACGTGGTTCGAGGGAACAATCCCTAGAAAGATCCAATAACAACAATGATAATAATGATCAAACGGTGGAACAAGATCGAGTAAAGCAAATAATTGCAGAGTATGTGAGCCAAGCTTTGCAAGAATTTGCGAGGGGATTACCGGCATCGTTACCTGCACCACCAACATCACCCCTTAATAATACCATCACCAAGGAAAATCCTCAATCTGGGTTGGCGAACTCAGGAAGGGGAGATACTCCTAACGAATCTCTCGAAGCAAGACCAGGTATGACTAATAACTCTGAATTACAAAATTTACTGCTAACCATGCAGAAACAGATGAAGGAGCAGAACGATCGCATCGAACAAATTCCTAGAGTACCGCCTATCATCAAAGGCATTGATGTTGATAGGTATTCTCAACAACCTTGGAAGCCAAGTGCGGCACCCTTTCCTATACCCAAGAAGTTTAAAATGCCTGACGTTCCCAAATATGATGGAACAACTGACCCACGTGATCATGTGACTGCTTTCACTACTGGAGTAAAAGGCAACGACTTAACGAAACAAGAGATTGAGTCGGTCCTGGTTAAAATATTTGTAGAAACACTTACCAAAGGGGCGCTAACCTGGTATTCTCTTCTCCCTGAAAACTCTATTGATTCTTTTGCTGAGCTTGCAGATTCTTTCATAAAGGCACACTCTGGTGCACAAAAATTTGAGAAAAAAATGGAAGACATATTCAAATAAAACAAGGAGACACGGAACTACTTCGTGAGTTTGTAGACAGGTTTCAACGAGAAAGAATGCAATTATCTAGGGTGCCTGATAATTGGGAAGCCATGGCATTTGCAGGCAACCTAAACGATAAAAGCTCAGAAGCCACGAGACGACTTAAGGAAAGTCTAAGAGAATTCCCCGCTACAACATGGAACGATGTATATAACAGGTATAGTACTAAACTCAGAATAGAAGAAGATATCATTGCTCGTTCAAGAGATGAAGATCATTCCAGATCCAGACGTCCTGAATCAGATAGAAGATCAGGTAAAAACAGGTACGATCCTTACTTAGGACCCTCGGGACGTGATATTCATCCCAGTTTCGAAAACACTAGGTCAGACTATAGACCACCAGGAAGGGACGTAGTCTCATCCTGATCTAGATCCAGAAAAGATCGAGATGAATGACCTAGAGGTAATACCCGAATTGGGGATCATACCTTTAATGTAAGTACTACTGAACTTGTCTCAATATTGAGGAACATGGGAGACAAGGTTAAGTGGCCCAAAGAGATGCGATCAAATCCAAATAGAAGGAACCCAGATCACTGGTGTGAATTCCATAACAATTATGGGCACAGGACTGCGGATTGCAAATTTTTACAAGGTGAAGTAGAAAATTTATTGAAACAGGGCTATTTAACAGAATTGTTTAGTGATAAAGGTAACATGCATATATGAAGAACAGACAGGAGGTCGCAAAGCGTCCTTCTCCAAAGCGAACCGTCAACGTGATACATGGGGGAGAAGAAGTAAACGGAGTGGTCTTCAAAATGACCACAAAGTTCACAATTACACATGGAAAACGGGTACGTGAAAATCTGGAAGCGGACGATATAACCTTCGATGATGCAGATAACGGCGGATTAATGCTTCCTCACAACGATGCTCTGGTAATATCTTTACTTATTCATGACATTAACGTAAAAAGAGTGTTGATTGATCCAGGAAGTTCAGTCAATATCATTTTGCTAAGAGTCGTGGAAGAAATGCTATTGGGGAATCAAGTAATCCCAAGGGCACGAGCCATATCAGGGTTTGATAACTCTACGGTTATAACAAAAGGAGAAATCGAGCTTAGCACTTATGCTGAGGGGGTGATCAAGACTACCGGGTTCCAAGTCATCGATACTGACATGGCTTATAACGTAATCGTGGGAAGGCCATGGATCCACTACATGAAAGAAATACCTTCCACCTTGCATCAGGTAATTAAATTCCCCTCTGAATGGGGGATTCAACAAATTAGAGGCGATCAACAAACCGCAAGAAATATAAATTATGTGGTACACAACAAAAAAAAATTAGAGGTGGAAGAATCAAAAGATAAGGGAATCTCCCAAGAAGGTAACACCGCCCAAACAAGCATGGAAGAAATTACTACCCAAATAGGTACGAAAGGTATTATTGCTGAAACACGTAGAAAAGAAAATACTTACGAGAAGGTGAATCAAGTTACCATGGAAGGTGCATTAGACCACAGGGATCTAGATTCCAGATCGGACGTCATTCATGAATCGGAGGAAGACGAGCACATCAAAACAACTACGGAAGAGCTTGAAGTTGTTCCATTGTCTGAACAAAAGACTGAACAGAAAGTGTATATAGGCACAAGGCTGGGCCCCGGTCGAAGAGGTAAGTTAATTGATTATTTAAAGGCTAACGCAGACTGCTTTGCGTGGTCCCACTCAAATATGGCAGGTATCCCACTAGAAGTAATGACTCATAAACTAAATGAAGATCCATCCTTCGTACCTGTTAAGCAGAAGAAAAGAAAGCAAGGACCATTCAAGAACCAAGTGATGACGAAGAGGTACAGAAACTCTTGAAGATTGGTTCGATACGAGAGGTAATGTACTCTAACTGGCTAGCTAACACTGTGGTAGTACCTAAAAAGAATGTCAAATGGAGAGTATGAATAGATTATATTGACTTAAGTAAAGCATGCGCCAAAGATTCATTCCCATTACCACATATAGATCAAATGATTGATGCCACCACAGGTCATGTATTGTTAAGCTTCCTAGACGCGTATTCTGGTTATAATCAGATTAAAATGGATCCCTCAGATGAGGAAAAGACCTCCTTTATTACAAACAGGGGGACTTATTGTTATAAAGTCATGCCTTTTGGCTTGAAAAAAACTGGAGCCACCTATCAAACTAGTGCCCAAGATGTTCTGGGAACATCTGGGAAAAACGATGGAAGTTTACATCGATGACATGCTGGTAAAATCAACATGGGCGGAAGACCATTTGCGGCAACTCTCTATTACCTTTGACATTTTACGCAGGTACAATATGAAGCTAAATCCAGAAAAATGCGCTTTTGGCGTAGAATCAAGTAAATTCTTATGTTTCCTTGTATCACACAGGGGAATAGAGGTAAATCCTGATCAAATTAAAGCTATAGAAGAAATACCTGATGTACTTATAAACAAAAAAGAAGTTCAAAGACTAACGGGAAGAATTGCAGCCTTAGGAAGATTTATTTCCAAATCTTCCGAGAAAAGTTTTAAATTCTTTACAGTTCTCAAAAAGCAAAACCGGTTCGAATGGACTGAAGAATGCCAACAGGCTCTCAAAGACCTAAAGTCTTATCTAAAAGCCAAAGGAGGGGGAGGGGTTGTACGTCTACCTTGTCGTCTCGTAAATTGCTGTAAGTGTAGTGTTGGTAAGGGAGAATAAAGGTAAACAATCTCCTATTTATTATGTAAGCAAGACATTACTAGATTCTGAAACTAGATATCCACATCTAGAAAAATTAACCTTAGCTTTAATAATGGCATCTAAAAAATTACGACCATGTTTTCAATGTCACCCAATAACCATTGTGACTTCATATCATTTAAGAAATATTCTGCATAAACAAGAATTTTCAGGAAGATTAGCCAAGTGGGCCATAGAATTAAGTGAGCATGAAGTAATCTACCAGCCTAGGACTGCAATTAAGTCTCAAATACTAGCTGATTTTGTTGCTGACTTTAGTAATAGCATTATCCCTGAAGTAGAAAAAGAGTTACATCTTTTTAATGGTGCTAATCCGGGCCTATGGACCCTATTCACCGATGGCTCCTCAAATATAAAAGGTGTCGGCTTAGGCATAGTCTTAATATCACCCACGGGTGAAAAGACACGGCAAGCTATCAAGTGTTATCCTATAACTAACAATGAAGCAGAGTACGAGTTGTTATTGCAGGGCTTGAACTCGCACATGAACTCTTAATCAAGCAAATCGTGATCAACAGCGACTCCCAACTGGTAATAAATCAGATGCAAGGGACTTACATCGCTCGAGAGACTCGAATGCAACAGTATCTTGAAAAAGCACGAGAACTCGTGAGACAATTCAAAACATGGAAGGTAATGCAAATACCTAGAGAGGAAAATGCAGAAGCATATGCATTAGCTAACCTCGCAGCAATCACGGAAGTGAAAAACAAATAAAATGCAATTGTCGTCCATATATTCCACTCAACGATCGATCAGGACAGGAATGAGGTAACTTTCAACAACTTAACCTAGGTCTGGAGAAACGAAAATCCTATTTTTTTTGCAGAATGGCACCGTACCTGAAGACAAGAAAACAACTCAAGCACTTCGCCGCAAAGTTGCACGTTACTGCCTCATTCGCAACTCATTATATCGCAAGATGTTCGGGGGGCCCCTAGCAAAATACCTCGGACCTAACCAAACGGAATTTCTGATGAAATAAGTCCACGAAGGACACTGTGGAAATCACTCAGGGGCGAGATCCTTAGTGAAAACCCTAATAAGAGCTGGATATTATTGGCCTAAGATGGAATAAGAGGCCGAGAACTTCGTATCCAAATGCGACAGATGCCAAAGGTTTGCCAATAACATGCATCGACCAGCGGAATTATTGCATCCAATAATATCCCCATGGCCTTTCATGAAATGGGGTATGGACATAGTGGGACCTCTTTCCATAACTAAAGGACAGGTACGATTTTTGCTCATGCTAACCGACTATTTTACAAAATGGGTAGAGGTAGAAGACTTCAAACAAGTGCGACAAAAGGAATTTAAAAGCTTCTTATTGCGAAACATAATATGCCGCTTTGGGATACCAAAGGAGATCGTGTGCGATAATGGAGATCGTGTGCGATAATGGCCCATAATTCATAGGCTCGCAAATCACAGAATTCTTCAAAAGTTGGCAAATCAAACGGATCACTTCAACGCCATACCACCCCGTGGCTAATGGTCAAGCCGGGTCAACGAATAAGGTCATAATCAACAATCTAAACAAGTGGCTAGATAAAGCCAAAGGAAACTAGCCTGATGAGTTACCAGAGGTACTATGGGCATACAGAACAACTTCAAAAACAGCCACGGGAGAAACCTCTGTCACACTAGTCTATGGATCAGAAGCCTTAATACCTGTGGAGATTGGCGAACCAAGCATAAGGTTCGCAACAACCATGGAGGAAGAAAATGACGATGAATTGAGGACCAATCTGGACCTGCTCGAACCACGGAGAGAAGCTGCACTGATACGGATGGCAGCTCAAAAATAAATCATAGAGCGTTATTACAACCGTAAAGCTCATCTCAAGTACTTTAAGATTGGGTACTTCGTCCTCAAAAAAGTCTTTCAATCAACGAAAGAAGCAGGCGCAGGAAAGATAAATCCAAACTAGGAATGACCCTACAAAATTCGAGGCATAGCTGGGAAGGGCGCCTATGAGTTGGAAGCTATGGACGACAGAGTTCTACCAACAAGCTAGAATGCCATCCACCTAAAGAAGTATAACTTCTAAGGAAAAGAAGTACCCCTGGTCAGGCATCACACGTTCGATTTTATTTAGAACATTTAAAAATTTTACTAACTTTTTTAGATGTTAGGCATAAAGCTAACCCATCACCAGATGATGATATTAGACCTGCAAAGACGCGAGGAAATAACACAATTCCCGGTCTAGGGTTACACTTTCTGATGGACGTTTTAAAGGGTTAAGCAGTCATCATCTAAAAAACTATATACCTTCGAGTCCGGAATGTTTTTCCTTTTCAGGAAAAGGACCACAAGGAAGGAATAATCAAGTGCTCGAGATATCATTCTTCAAATCTCAAAACACTTGGGGGACTATACAGTATCGAAGGCTAAGACGAAGCAAAGAAGACCATCAGAAAGTCAAAAGCTCGAGCCTGAAGACCCATCTACCCATCAAGACAAGTGATACGAGCAGAATCGAAAGAGATCAAAAGAGTCATCCAAATACAAAGCCTAATGCAAAAATGCAAAAAACCTTCCAACATGTTCAGGCTGAAAGGCAAAATATTAGTCACGAGGATGAAATGTACATCTTTATACTTATTCAAAACTATTGTAACAAAAACAGTTAGGGGTAAAAGATCATCATCATTTGTACTTACTCAAAAAAAACTGTTATCAAATAAAACAGTTACGAATGAAATATCAAAATCCATGTATTTATTAAGAAAACTGTTGTCAAATAAAACAGTTACGGATGAAAAAGTATTTTTCTCGTACTTATTATAAAATTGTTATCAATAAAAACAGTTGCGGGTAGAAACCCCAATCTTTATAAAAACTGTTACCTATGAAAAACAGTTACGAAATACAAGTGTATATCAAATCTGTTAAACAAAAACAGTTGCAACATGAGTTTTAGACGATAATCAAACACATGTAAAATGTCGTGGAAGTTCAAACAAAAAAAAAATTCCTTGGAAACATTCTTAAACATGTGTAAAATTCCTATCACTCTATTGCATTATCATGAAGTTGAGATATCTTCTTCATGTCAATCATAAAGGGCCATCTTTCATAAATGAAGCCTACTACAAAAAGGCTCACAAACACCGTACCTACAATGAAAAGGTACGAGTGATTACATCATCCTCATACAAAAATTCAGAGGTAAAAACAAAAACCTCGAAAACTAAACATGCAAAAGACTTAAGAGTAAAGCAGAAACTTGAAGCAAAAAGTCTTAATTTGCATATATTCGAAAAAAACGGCTAAGTAAGAACTAAGTACAAAATAGTACTTAGCCGCATATAGTTTATACATCGAAATGCCCTTAAGTTGTCATTTGGGGACTTTTGAAAGATCCAAGTTTACCCCCGATGGAGCTGGGGGTAACCACCAATCAAATAAAAAAAGGGGGGTGAAAATCAGCACTTTAATCTTCTCGAGAAGGAGGATTGACTTCTTGATCAGCAGGAGGAACGAGAGCAACTAGGGATGAAGAGGCACGATCAACAGGAGTCTCACCATCAGGTGAAGAGAGGTTATGACCTTGTTGAGCCTTCTCCATGGATTCCTTAGTTTTAGCTATTTCAGCACTAAGGTCGAAATCATCTTGACTCGTATCCGTCAATGTGTCAAGGCGAGAATTCATATACGCTCAGCTCACATCAACATCAGCCGCCTCTTCAATATCTTCATAATCCCTTGCCCATACTTGAAGCTCAGCTCTCAATCCGTCCTTCTCCGCTTCAGCAGCTTCATGGGCGGCCCTTAACGGTACAATCGACTCTTACAGAGTTTGAACTTTATCTAAAGCATTATGAAGATCCTCTTGAGTACGGGTGAGTGATTGCACGAGCTCGCCTGAGTATTCCTCCTTCTGCCCCAGTAAGTTTTTCAAGTCTCTAATCTCCTTTGAGGCGCGGGATATCTTCTCAGCAAATGAGGACTCCAGAATACTCTCGTCTTTATCAGCCTGACTACAAGAATCCTTCTCTACTGCCAGTTCTGTCGCCATGAGCCCCATCTGCCACTTCAAGGTAATCCTTTCCTCTTCTAAGGCATCCATGTCAATCCTTAGGCTATCATATTGTGCTTTCCAATTATCAGCATCGGCCTGCAAATCTTTTGTATCCTGATCCGTATTTGAGATCCTCTTCATGAGCTCCATGCCTATAATATTAATCTACAAGAAATAAACCAATTAGATATGATAAATTTCATATACGTAAATGAAAGAGGATAACTTGCATCATACATTCAAAGAGGTATGCACAACTTCATTGGCCCATGTAAGAGCACTATGGCTGGCTAGCTTGGTTTTCTCAGTGGGACCTATCAAAGGCTTGAGCCACACTTCGGGCTCACCCGTTTTCTTGAAAAGATTCCCTCAGCTGGAACCTCTATTATCACCTACCGCATCTCTCTGCTGGAAGACCCTACTTCCCTAGCGGAAGGCATGGAAGCAAGCAGAGATGAAGCAACAACAGGCACGGAGTGTTGAGGAACTGGAGAAGCCACGGGAAAAGCAGCATGCACGGAGGATTGAAGAGTTGAGGAAGACACTGGGAAAAGCAATAGCATAAGCCATAACAGCCAAAGGAGAAAATGAGACAGCTTCTCTTAAAGAAGCAGGAAAAACAGCAGCCAAAGAGACATCATCAGGAGCAAGGTCAAAACCTTCATGGAACAAGTAACCTACAGACTCATGAATGGGGGAGTGTGAAAAATCTTCAGAGATAGAGGGCTCAACCACAGATACGGAAGGCAAATTCATGGGTGTAGACTCATCGTCCGAAACCACCCGCCTTCTCCGTGGCCAGCGCACCAAAGCACCCTCCTCCTCCTCTTCTTCTTCTTCTTCTTCTTCTTCTTCTTCTTCTTCTTCTTCTACAGAACAAGACTCACCAATCTTCCTCTTCGAGGAAGACAAACCAACAATAATCTCTTGGGCCTGGGCCAAAGACATCTTCGAGATAGATGAAGCAGACACCCCACGAGCAGAGAACCCTATCAAAAGGGAAAAAGTTAAGCGACAGAGAAAGAAAAGGCTCGAGTAAGGAAAGAAGCAGGAACAAAAGCTTCACTTACCATGGGTCTTTACATGCCAACCGTACTTCCCAGCGAAGTACTTACAAGATCTCTCTTCTAAAGGAGCAACGGACAACAATTTTCTACCCCATCACGGATACAAGAGACATTCTCAACAGTAACCATGATTGCTGAGAGAAGAAGAAACAGATACGGTGTTAGTAAAACATCTCAAGTCAGAACGAGGAAAAGTAAATATATGTGAGCTAAAGCGTACTCACGTGCACAATTCCACTTCTCAGGGAAGGGAAGATTTTCTTCACCCACTAAACCAACAGTGGGTACAACGACATACCGGAGGTACCAACCCCTATCCTTATCATCTCCAGGGGTTACCAACACTCTTTTACTCCTAGCAGTCATAGTAAAAACCTCTTGACAAAACAAGACAGGAGAGTAGAGATGAATAAGATGGTTGAAAGTAAAAGGAACCGAGGCTAAAGAAGCTAAACTCCTAAGACATGCGACAACTCGCCACACAAGCGGACCAACTTGTCCTAAGCAGATATTAAAGAAACAGTAGAATTCAATTATGACTGGATCAATGGGAGGTGTAAACCCTAGAGTAAAAGGGTACGTATAAAAAAAAGAGTATCCGGTCTTGTAAGACATTATTCTTTGATTACTATTCGGAATGTAGAAAGGGAAATTAGGCCTCCAAAAACACTCCCTACAAACAAGGGAAATCTGACCCTCAGTAATAAGGGTTGGATACCTTTTGACACTCTCAAGGGAAGAAGATTGGTCTACGAAAACTTGATTATCTCTAGCAAAGACAAACTCAGCAGGAATAATTTCATCAACTCCAGGTCCACGAAGGCGTTCATATCTACCTCTAGACAAAGACCGGGAAGCCCTAGCCCTCGGAGAAACTAGAGACCTAGCGGACGGAGGGGAAACTATCTGAGAAGAAGAAGAGCCTCTCGAAGGAGTGGATCCTAGACTCCTAAGTCTACCACCCCTCCGACTCCTATTCGGAGCAGAAGATGGCGTTAAATTCTNGGGTGTCACTTCGGGACAGACGCAGCCGCAGAAAGCCCTAAAAAGCGCCGAGTAACTGCAGAACCAATCTGAGAAGGACACGTGGTTTGAGCATTAAATAGAAGTGACAAACGACGCCTATGATTCAGAGAAGGATACAATGTTTCGAGGTAAAGCGGTGGCAAAATATTCCCTCCATAAATGCGTATCCACTTACAAATATTAATCGATAAATAAATGGTAATTGGGGGGACTATATGTATTGGTAAGAAAGAGTCTCACACGTTAGCTGATTCTAGACAACTCAGTCGGATACGTGGACCAAGGGAAACACGACAGCTGGATGTGATTCTATAAAGAGATACGAAACAAAGAGGCACGGATCAATAAACCATCGAGTCCATCAGCCACGAGAAACTCAACTTGATCAAGATAGGGAAGAGACACGGTCAGAATGAAACTGGCAAAGCTACGGGCAGATTCAAGGACCCACAATTGATTACTCGTACGTTATATAACCGTACCCCAATTACCGTTATCCTTTGTAACGCCCCATTAATGTCATAATTATTCATTAATGGGAAATCATAGCAAGAGTTGTACGTTATATCAAGGAATCTTCTATATAAGGGACGGGAATACAGCTTGTAAAGGACATCTGATTTTCGAATACAATCTACTTTGCTTTTCTATATTTCTGCAATATTGTCTACTACTCGTTTCTCTTTATTTAGTATTATTTCCTTGATTATCAGTAACCCGTGTTCATCCTAGAAATAGCTTTGGTCAATGGATCTAATTCTTTGGTTAAACACTCTCACAGAGGGAATATTGGGTCGTGACAAGTTGGTATCAGATCTCTAGGTTCATAGGTGTTGTGAGTCACATGCCGGTTTATTGTAGTCTCGCGGATCGGTACAGAGATGTTTGTACTTATCTTCGGGAGGCTAAAAATTTGTTAGAAAAAAGAATTATACTTGTTTGATTCCTTGTCGTGCGAAATTTGTTGATATCAAAATTCTAAACTTCTGTATTCTATTCTTTCTCACAGATGGTGAGGACTCGTACCGGAGAATCCGATGACCAGGCACTCGCGCCCCCTTCTAGGGCCGCCAGAGTCCGGGGTCGGGGTAGAAGCCGAGGACGACCATGCGGTGCAGCCTGTTACACCCCATATTTTCGTACAAGAAAGTACGCCATAAGTAAAATGATGAAAGCTCAAAAATGAGATGTTACATCCTACATTTTTGTACGTTAAAATTTCATCGTAAGTTAATCGACGTAAGTTCGGGAATGAGATTATTTTGAAATTATAAGTATTATGTTATTTCAAACAAGTGATAAGTAAATTCGTGAAGGTGAGCGAATCGAAAAAAATGAGTTTCGTCGAAGTTTGATATTTTGGAATAAAATACGGTCTAAGCTATAGTACCCGGTATTTATGGACTTGTGCCATACAAGGTACCATATAACCATGATAGTAAGGCATATAAAGTGTGTTAAAAGTAAGTAGTATTTTAAATAATTTGAGATAATTCTTAATTATATGGATAATTGGATAATTATGGATTTTTAGTGGGAGATTAACTAAGTAATTAAGCTTAATAAGCCCCCAACGTGGCGGCCAAGGGAGTCTTGATCAAAAGCCCAACAAATGACTTTAATTCATGTAGCAAGATGGAACCTTAAGAGAGTTTTGTAGCTTAATCATCATATAAGTGGGGCCCACACCCACTACGATAAGAAACCCTTCTAAATAACTTTAGGGAGATGCTTGTACAGAAGGAAAGCTTCAGCAAATTTAAGGAAGGAAATTTATACGAAGAAAAGCTTCACTAAATCACATTGTAAGGAAGGAAAACTTCATCAAATTTATACGAAGATTATATTATGTAATAGCAGCGTGGGATGCAATTATAAGAGAGTACGGTACAATCTTTCTCAAAAATATCATACAGATTTTTCTCTAATTCGATTCGACGTTACGTGTTTTATCGCAATTGACGTGTGTTAGAGGGATTGTCAAGAGAATCGACTCAAATATGTTAAGGTTATCCCTTCTTTCCTTTTGGCATGATTGATACTATACAAACGAAACGAGCAAACACACAGCTTTCATAAATGAATCTATTCATAGAAGTACTAGGGATGCCTATGTTCTTGATTTCCTATGTGTCTTATTATATCTTCTGTTCATGGGTCTCAGAAAAATACGTAGTTGATAAAGTTTATGTGAAGACATATTGATCTTATGACATTCCGAGAAATTTTACTAACGTACTTCTAATGCATTTTATGCATTTATACAAATTCCTAAATTTTATTTTATTCGTAATAAGAAGATACCTACATCCAAAGGACAGTTGGTAAGATATTGAATGTGGCTGTGGAAGAGTTAAGTCAGAGGAACTCGATTTTACATCATGCTTATGATGAGTAAATGTGAGGTCTTCAGCAGATCATGTGTGTACTAAGACATGTAAGCTTCTTGATAAGGAGCCTTAAGGCAAGAATATCTATCCACCGATATGGTGAGAAGCATTGAGAAATTCAGAAGCTAGAATCAAGTTTCAACAAGTAAAAAGTCAAGGTGAATAAGGATACAAGGCACCCAGTTAATGAAGATTATCAGTATTTACAAATCAGGCAGAGAAATATAAGCATTTTGAGTTACCTTCAACAATAACAGAGGTATGTACGATCGGCCACACCTATCTCAGTTATGCCCTATGGGAGCTAACATATATGGTTTAAGAGAAGGACGGGATATTAGGATCCAGCTGGGGTTAGAGTAACCCAAAATGGTGAAAGGATTGTTTGAGACACCTAGCTGGTGCACTCTAGAATACTATAGCTAGTTAATAATACTAGAAAGTTCAATTTTTTTTTTTACAAAGATAGGCACTGGAAGCCTAGAAAGGAAAAATATTGCCTTAGTATGGCTCCCGTCCCTTGTAGAGAGAGAATGTTAGGCAACCCAAAGAGCCAATGGGTGGATCAAAGGGAGTTAAAAGCAAAAGAATGTCTTGTCGAAGTTTTTAGAATAAATTGGTAGACGGAAATGTTAGCGGTAAATAAGAAGAGAGTTAATGAAGCATTATGAGTAAGATGTGATACATGGATGACAACGGTAGATCAAAAAATGACAGTACTACAGAGTCTATAGTCAAGCGAAGGAAAAGAGGAGAGGTGATAGGCCTTGAGACAACAAAAGGGTATAGGCCATAAAGTCATATCCTCATTTTGAGAAATAAGTTCGTGACTCTAACGTGATCACCAGAAGGAAAAGTTAGACCCCAGAGTAATAGAAATCAGTATGGGCTGGTGAACAAGATAAACTAAACATGAATTAGGGACTGAGTGATTTGATAATAGTCGAAATCATGAGAATTTTAGAGATTGCATTCCAACAATAATAGAATGGATGATAGAAGAATACCCTTTAAAGTTAATTCAGGAACACGCTTACCTAAAGCAAGCAATATGAGCAAAGTTAAGCTTAAGGGACTATGTGTGCCAGTTATACTAGGTGACACCCTCGTGAGTAAGGAAATTTGTTATCCTTGGTACAGAAGGATTTCCACAAAGCAAGTAAGGGTCATCGATGATGTGAAAAGACATCAAATATGAAGAGGTAAAAAATCTATAGTAGATTATCGTAGCACTAAATCATAGTACTCCCCTAAAGAGGGGAATATGGAGTGATATGGCATTAAGTCAGAAATAAGTGGTTCCAGTAACTACGGAATGATAAAGGAAGAATGTGATAAAAATGAAAAGCGGATGAGATTGCACTTATTCAAATCTTAGAGATATGCTACGACTCCAGAATATTATGCAAGCACGACGACAAGGAGAGGAAGTAAGGGTTACGACCTGGGATGTTATTGATAAATAAGGAGCCAGTGCGAGAGGTAAGTTAAGACAAAAAAAATAACCCAAGAAAGATTACGCGGAATATTGATATGAGAATGGGCCAATGAGTAGTTAGTAGTTGTGTTGGCCCAAGTAAAGGATATTTCTGAAGATTGACAAAGGAATTCAGGAATGAACCTAGTCCATCACTGGTAGACATAGACAAGGGCAGATTCAAGCACATGAGATGCATGTGAAGGAGATAAACATAACCTGACAGAATAAATATCTCCTGATCGAAAAGGTTGTATAAATGATAAGGAGAGGGACTCCTTACTCAAACAGAACATTATCCAAGATAAGGAAGGATTTAGGAGTTGAGATTAACTAGAACTCTTCCACCAAGGAAGAGTAGCATTAGAATTCTAGTTAATTATTTATCTACTAACTCTATATATTGCATGATGTTCTCATTTTATCGGTACGCACAAAAGCAGAAGTAACATGAATTGAGAGCAAAATAGCAAGGCATTTTGCAAGAAATTTGTGTGAGATTCAAGTGTGCAAACCTGAAGCTACTTGAACCAGATAGAAGAACCAGTTCCAAGTATCTATCTTTTATCTTGTTCAATGTAGTAGGTGGTTTTATATTATACCTTTCAGCTTTATCTAGAAGCATTTGTAATAGGTACTCAGTGTATTCAAGTTAGAGTTAACTTGAAGTTGTCGCAACAGTTAGAGGTTGTTTGCTACAAGGGATTAGAGTTAGTTCTAGGTTAACAAAAGAGTTTTTGTAAATGCAGTTTTGGGCTCAGTGATTTAGTGAAGAGTTTGGGAAAATCCTACTAGGAAGTAGGTCGTGGTTTTTTCACCTTTTTTGAGCCAGGTGTTTTCCATGTAAAATTCTTGTGTTCTTTAGTTTCTGTACTTATTATTCTGCAATAGTAGTTTAAGGAACACGTAGAAGAACCATGTCCTTCTATAATCTGTGCATGCAAAAATTGGACACCACACAAATCACCCCCCTCTTGTCTGGTATTGAAGTATAAAACATAAATTGGTATCAGAGCGGGTTATCCTTGAAGAGGATAACACCTTAGGAGAAGATCAAGATGAGTGCCCCACCTGGAAATTGGGAAGGACAATCAATTGCTAGTCCACCACTCTTCAATGGCCAGTACTACTACTGGTGGAAAAACAGAATGAGAGACCATATCATAGGAGAAGATTACGAGCTATGGGATGTTGTCACTGATGGTCCCCTGAATACCATGAAGAATAATGCTAAAGGAGTAGATGTGCCAAAAACAAGAGCTGACTGCACTGCTGAGGACTTGAGAAAATGGGAGAAGAATGTTGTACTACTGCTAAGGAAATTTGGGACACCTTGCAAGTGGCTCATGAAGGAACACCTCAAGTGAAGAGGTCCAGATGAACTCTACTGTATTCTCAATATGAGAATTTCACCATGAACTTAAGTCTCTTGGAAGGATTCTTCTTGAAGAAGACAAAGTTGAGAAGATTCTAACAAGAGTTCTGCCAGTCTCTTGGGAAAGCAAAATCATTGCAACTCAGGAATCAAAGAACATTGCAGCTCTAAGTTGGATGAGCTGATTGGAAATCTCACTTTTTATGAACTTAGAAGGCAAACCATGAAGATAGATGTGTTCAAGAAGGAAATGATCCTGGCACTCAGAATCACTGAAGATGCTGATCTAGAGGAAGATGAGATGGCTATGATCACTAAGGACTTCAAGAAATACCTAATGAGAGGAAAGGGTTCTTCAAGAAGTGGAAATTACGACAAGCCAAGGCTTCCTGAAAAATCGACCAGTGAGGGCTGCTACAAGTGTGGGAAGATTGATCATCATATCAAGAGCTGCCCTCAGTGGAAAATAGGATGGAAGAAGGAAAGATCAGAACGAAGAACCAGGAAGAAGGAACATGTTCATCCCAAGAAAAACAAAGGATCAACAAAGGCTATGGTTGCTGATTGGGGTGAAAGTTCATATGAGGACTCAAATGATGAAGATGGAGATGAACAAGCACTTATCGAAATTGGAGAATCCGATGAGGAATTGCATGAGGAATCTGAGGTAAGTATAATTCATCTCAAGACAAGATTATGTTTTTGTCTATAGAAAAACTTTCTGAATTACTTCTAGATTTCATTGATGAATCTAAGGAGATAAATAAAGAAAAGGAGAAACTTTCTAAGGAATGTGTGATTTTAAAATAAAAATGTAAAAAATGGAACTCAGAGTTAGTGAGACTGTAAGTGAGAATACTGTACCTCTGAAGAACCAGGTTCATACATTTGAAGCAAATGTCCTAGAATTATAATTTGAAAACCTAAAACTAAAATTAGGAACAAATAAGAAGGCAGTTGATTGCACAAAGCTCACTCTAGCGGAAACCATAGGTATATTGAAAGATGAGTTGTATAAGAAGGATGAGCAGGTAAGAGTCTTGAAGGATGATCTAGGCAAGGTATAGCATTGTGTACGGTAAAACCGGGGAAGCCCGATTTTAAGGCTTCTACAACATTATGAGCCTCAACCTCAACTATATCGGAGCAGAATCTGAAGTTCAACCCCGAGGTGCACTCCTCGAGGAAGCATTCCTAGGTATTGATACACCTCGAGACATGGAAAAAATTGAATACCATCATGAAAAGGAGGGAAATTCCCAAAAGGCACGTGGTTAAAGCTGACCAAGTACGCAAAATAGTACAAGCCCGTACCGTGGCATTAAATGATTGTACCAGCCATCTCTCTTTGTAATAATTACACATGTACCATGTTGGGATTCCCCCTCATATATAAAGGGGACCCTTGTGACTTTGTAAGGGACATGATATTCAACACAAGAACAAGAACATTCTCTGCTCTCTAACTCGAACATTCTCTACAATTGTTTCACTGATTTATTGCCTTTCATTTATTGTGTTCATTAGTTGTTCTTCATTTATTACTCGTTATTAATCACAAATAGGCCATCTTTGAGGCCTTCAATATTTCTATATCATTCTCGACAACCCCTTTTCAAGCTCTTAAGCTCGACCTCGAGGCCCATTCTGACAAAGCTCGAGACCCCGTCTCTCTACTGCTCGGTTTACATAATCTCATCACCCTTCACTCTTATTCCATTTTCTCACTTCTCACCTAGCATCTACTGCCTAAATAACTGATATTAATATAGATCACGTATTTTTAGAACCACAAAATCAAATATAATTGTAATTACCATTTTCAAGGTAAACAATTTGGCGCCCACCGTGGGGCAAAAAATAATAGTGATTATTTTAGTGCTGGTTTTCTAAAAACACAAGTTATTCTTTACACTTTTTCTTTTCCAGGAATCTTCAATCTCAGGTTACCTAAGGATCACAGAGAGAATGGCGTAGCTACTGCAAGTGCCGATGTACCACCGCAAAACCCTGGAGGGACACCAATGCAAATCCCTGTCGATGAAGGCTCACGCAACCCTCAACATGTCAATATGAGCTCTCATACGGATGGAGGTCTACGCAGGGAAGACCGACATGAAGCACGGAGAACTCTCGCTTGAAAAGAAGCATCCCGGTTGGTCGACATAAGGCATCTTCGAGAATCTCTCGACGATCAAACCAAGAACCATTTTCGAGAAAGAGAATCGAACAGGAAGAATGGACCAGAAGAACCCCAACAATCCATTCACGTGATTATCGGAGAAACTGATATCCCATAAGAACCCATGCTCAAACGGGCCAAAATGCCCATCACCACAAAAGGACAAACTCAATGTTATGTGCTTAAAGGAACTATTGTGTTCAGAGAAGAAGATATCGAAACCTTGTCCTAACCGCATAATGATGCACTAGTAATTTCTCTTCTTTTAATAACGTTCGAATTAGGCACGTGCTCATGGATCCATGTATCTCGACCAATATAATCAGATTCGGGGTACTGGAGCAGCTCAAGATACTCGACCAAATCGTACCCGATTCTCGAGCCCTCAGTGGGTTTAACATGTAAAGCGAAACGACGAAGGGAGAAATCACCCTCCCAGTCAATGTGTCCGGTACGTTTAGGGAAACCAAGTTTCATGTCATCGAAGGTAACCCGAGATACAATGCCCTGCTCAGAAGGCCATGGATACACAGCATCAGGGCAGTACCATCGACTCTCCACCAGATGTTGAAATTCCCAACTGAAGATGGAGTAAAAATGGTGTATGGTGAGCAACACACAAAAAAGGGAATGTTCGCAGTACATGGCATGGCACCGGCGCCCATATACTCCACCTCGGATGGGTCAAAAGATAAACAGGTCCTCGAGGATGATGAAGAAGACTTCCCCACCCCTCGAACCTTCATTGACCCTGAAGAGTCGGACGCAACCACATCAACGGTCGAGGATCTGGAGCAAGCTGTTTTGATGGAACATATTCCAGATCGAAAGGTATACCTGGGAACGGGATTATCCCCCAAACTCAGGAAGAAACTCATTCAATTTCTTATTAACAATGTTGATTGCTTTGCTTGTTCCCACTTAGATATGACAAGAATCCCGCCGTAAATAGCCACCCATCGGCTAAGCGTCGACCCCAAGTTCAAATTGGTGAAGCAAAAAAGGAGGCCTCAGTTCGAGGTAAATCATGCGTTCGTCAAGGACGAGGTAAAAAAACTCCGCAAAATAGGGTCCATCAGGGAAGTAAAATATCCTGAATGGTTGGCCAATGTAGTAGTGGTTCCCGTTATAAGGACTTAAATAAAGCATTCCCTAAAGATTCATTCCCGTTGCCCAATATCGATCGCTTGATTGATGCCACGGCTGGCCACGAGATCCTTACCTTTCTCGACGCCTACTCCGGGTATAATAAAATTCAAATGAACCCCGAGGATAGAGAAAAAACTTTGTTCATCACAAAGTATGGCACATAATGTTACAATGTAATGCCCTTCGGACTAAAAAACGTAGGGGCTACGTACCAGCGCTTAGTTAATAAGATGTTCGAACATCAAATAGGCAAATCCATGGAAGTTTACATTGATGACATGCTAGTTAAGTCCCTGCACGCAGAGGACCATTTAAATCCTTTGCAGGAAACTTTCAACATCCTTAGAAGCTACAACATGAAGCTCAACCCCGAGAAATGCACCTTCGGGTAGGTTCAGGCAAATTTTTAGGATTCATGGTGTCAAATAGGGGAATTGAGATCAACCCCGACAAAATCAAGGCCATCAAAGAAATCATGGTGGTAAACAATGTGAAGGCCCAGCGGCTAACCGGGCGAATAGCGGTGTTAGGACGATTCATCTCGAGATCATCATATCAGAGCCATCACTTTTTCTCCTTACTAAAAAAGAAACAAATTTGAATGGACCCCGGAGTTCCAGCGCACCTTGGAGGAGCTAAAGTGGTATATCTCGAGCCCGCCCTTGCTTCATACTCCGAAGGAAGACGAAATGTTATATTTGTACTTAGCGGTGTCCGAGGTAGCAGTGAGTGGCGTGTTGGTTTGAGATGAGCAAGGTAAGCAATTCCCTGTCTACTATGTGAGTCGAACCCTGGGAGATGCCGAAACCAGGTACCACACTTAGAAAAATTATCTCTTGCATTAATAAGTGCATCTCGAAAATTGAAGCCTTATTTTCAGTGTCACCATATATGTGTTTTAATGACATATCCCCTTCGAAATATATTGGATAAACCCGAATTGTCAGGCCGACTGGCCAAGTGGGCCATCGAGCTAGGGGGATATGATATCGAGTATCAGCCCCGAACAACTATCAAGTCCCAAATTTTGGCGGACTTCGTGGCTGACTTTATGCATGCCCTTGTGCCCGAGGTAGAAAAAAAACTTTTACTAAAAGCGGGGACATCATCAGGGGTATGGACCTTATTCAATGACGGTGCCTCGAACGTGAAAGGATCCGGACTCGGCATGGTTCTGAAGCCACCTACGGGTGGCATAAGTAGACAATCTATAAAAACTGCAAAACTGACTAATAACGAAGCTAAATATGAGGCTATGGTTGCAGGTCTCGAATTGGCCAAAGGCCTAGGGGCGGAAGTCATTGAAGCAAAGTGTGATTCCCTTCTCGTAGTAAATCAAGAAAATGGGAGTTTTGAAGTACGAGAGGACAGGATGCAGTGACACCTGGACAAGCTTCAGGTCACTTTGTGTCGCTTCAAAGAATGGACTCTGGTCCACATACCTCGAGAGCAAAACAGTGAGGCCAATGCACTCGCAAACCTGGGATCATCTGCTGAGGAGGATGACATACTTCTCGGGGTTGTTGTTCAGCTATCCAATTCGGTGATTAAAGAAGGTCATGCCGAAATCAACTCCACCAGCTTGACATGGGATTGGATAAATAATTATATCAATTATTTGGAAAGTGGGAAGCTACCCACAGACCCGAAAGAATCAAGGGCCCTTTGGACCAGAGCAACTCGATTTTCGCTTGACGAAAATAGAACTCTGTACAAGAGAACCTTTGATGGACCCCTAGCAGTATGCTTGGGTCCAGGAGACACTGACTATGTACTTCGAGAAATTCACAAGGGCACCTGCGGAAACCACTCTGGTGCCGACTCCTTAATTCGAAAGGTGCTCAGAGTAGGTTACTATCGGGACAACATGGAAAGGGACACCAAAGAGTTTGTCCAAAAATGCGACAAGTGTCAAAGATTCGCAACAATGATCCACCAACCCGGTGAACAACTGTATTCAGTCTTGTCCCCATGGCCATTCATGAAATGGGGAATGAACATTGTCGGCCCCCTACCAACGGCGCCAGGTAAAGCTAGATTTATTCTATTTATGACTGACTATTTCTCGAAATGGGTGGAAGCACATGCCTATGAGAAGATAAGATAAAAAGAAGTCATCGACTTCATCTGGGATCACATCATGTGCCGATTTGGGATCCCCTCCGAGATAACATGTGATAAGGGGAAGCAGTTCATCGGAGGCAAAGTAACACGGTTTTTTGAAGATCACAAAATCAAAAGGATCCTGTCAACACCCTACCACCCGTGTACAAATGGTCAGGCCGAGTCCACAAACAAGACCATCATTCAAAAATCTAAAAAGAAGTTAGAAAATGCAAAAGGAAAGTGGGGAGAAATGTTGCCTGAGGTGCTATGGGCATATCAGACGACCTCTAAATCAAGCACAGGAAATATGTCGTTCTCTTTGGTATACGGGTCCGAGGCTTTGATACCGGTCGAGGTCGGAGAGCCAAATGCCAGATTTCGACATGCCACCGAAGACTCAAACAACGAAGCTATGACTACAGCCCTCAAACTATTAGATGAAAAATGAGATGCCGCACTGATCCAGATGACCGCCCAAAAACAAATGATCGAAAGGTACTATAACAGGAGAACGAACCTCCGACATTTCGGAGTCGGGGACCTAGTCCTAAGGAAAGTCACCATAAGCACCCGAAACCCAAATGAAGGGACGTTAGGCCCGAGCTGGGAAGGACCGTGCCGCGTCCTCGGAGTAATCATCAAAGGGTCCTATAAACTCGGTACCATGGAAGGCGAGCAACTTCCAAACAACTGGAACATATCAATGCTCATGCTCTACTATTGCTAGGGTATAACTTTCTCCATTTTCATTTTGTGCTTCACAATAATTTATTTTTTACAGGTGTCCGATGGAAGACACCGCAACACCCTTCAACTTGAAGATCTTAGGTTTGAAAAACATGCGTTGTGATCTTTTTCTCTCGTGTCGGATTTTATCCCAAACGGGTTTTACCTGCGAGGTTCTTAACTAGGCAACACCTGCATGCTACCTTAGGGGAACTCAACAGTTATTCGAGGCTTCTTTTCAATCTATCTCAAATACTGAGGGGCATCCCCCCCGTGAAATCACCCCTCAAGGAAACTGAAATATTCCAAAAAGGGTCTCGACAGGAGAATGATGTACCGGACCAAACGGTCGAATGAATCGTGTCCACGTAGAATAATCAAAGCCTCGACGGCAAAAACATGTATACTTGTACCGAGTAATCGAAAGATAGTCTTCTATCAGAAAAACACTTCGCCCTTCAAAGAAGTTTGCTATTTTTGAAATAAACAGCCCCAGGGCCAGAAACTTCCCGAACACTCGGGGACTAACATCAAAAACTAAGATGCCGTAAGACCTCAGGGCAGGTAACTTCGAGCTCATAAGCCCTCTATAAGGAACCAATGTAAGCCCTCCACGAGGAAACATCAAAACTGTAAGACCTCAAGCAAGGCATGCACAAATTTGTAAGACCTTAAAAAAGGCATAACCCCGACTCGGGGACTGTCCTCGACAGCCATGCCATCGAGTTATCAAAAACTCGAAGCCATAAGACCTCAGGGCCGGAAAATTCGAGCTCATAAGCCCTCCATAAGGCACTAATGTAAGCCCTCTACGAGGCAACATCAAAATTGTAAGACCTCAAGCAAGGCATGTACAAATTTGTAAGACCTTAAAAAAGGTATAACCATGACTCAGGGACTGTCCTCGATAGCCACCCTATCGAGTTATCAAAAACTCAAATCCATAAGACCTCAGGGCCGACAACTTCGAGCTCATAAGCCCTCCATAAGGCACCAATGTAAGCCCTCCACGAGGCAACATCAAAACTGTAAGACCTCAAGAAAGGCATGTACAAATTTGTAAGACCTTAAAAACGCATAATCCCGATATCAAAGTCAAGGCTATATATTTGAACTTGTAAGACCCCTAAAAACGCATACCCTCAATATAGACGCCGAGACTATCTCACTCGGGGACTAAAAGGCTACGGTCAAATACAATGACCACCGTCATAAGTCTCCGGCCATACTAACGCAACTTGGAGACGTCCGACTGTTTCCATAAAATCACAGGCCTCCAATTACTTCGAAAAAACTTTGAAAAGAACCGGTTAAAGGTCGTACCGACCCAATGCGTAAGAGCCCAAGTCGCCAGCCATATCGAAGGTCGAACCGACCCAATGTGTAAGAGCATAAGTGCCAGCCTAAAGAGCCTCATGGCCAATTTAAATAACCGAAGGGTCGATGAGCTCGAGTCAAAACCCGACTCGAAGACTGAGCCCAAAACGGTTAACTAAAAAAGTGCCTAAGGGCCAATGCGTAAAAGCCCAAGTCGCCATCCAAATCGAAGGTCGTACCGACCCAATGCGTAAGAGCCTAAGCGCCATCCTAAAGAGCCTCAGGGCCGATTTAAATAACCTAAGGGTCGATGAGCTCGAGCCGAAACCTAACTCGAAGACTGAGCCCTAAATGTTTAACTAAAAAAGTGCCTAAGGGCCAATGCGTAAGAGTCTAAGCGCCAGCAATATCAAAGGTCGTACCGACCCAATGCGTAAGAGCCTACGAGCCTGTCTAAAAAGCCTCAGGGCCAATTTATAACCCCAAGGGATTCATTTCTGAGTCCCATTTATCAGACCAATCATCGACAGGCATCAGAGCCTATTCCAAGAAACCAGAAAAGAAACAAGGAATAACGAAAGATCTTTTATATATGATAGAGATTCGCAAAACATATTTACTAAGCTCAAAGTTGGAGCCCTTGCACAGGGAAAAAGAAAAATACCTAATCTACTGTTGGGGTGTGCCTTCAATGGCTCCCTCAGAGGTTATGCTTTCAGCAGCTCGGCCCTCGGCCCCCAATTCTTCAACGGCCTCTTCCCCCTCGGGGACTTCACCCTCATCTTTATCATCTTCCGAGCCACTACTCGAGTCATCTTCAGAAGCAAGCAGTGCCTCCAATTCCTTTTCTAGGGTCTTCACCCTCTCGATCTCAGCGGGAAAATCTAGGCCCCCTGTATGAATATCCTCGAGAGCCTACCTCCGAGATTTTAATCAGGCATGCTCCAGGACTCGGGAAAGTTTAAACTCGACCTCCTTAGCTGCTTTCCTGGCCTGGGCGTTTGCAGCATCATCATCGAATTTATACGAGATTATGAGCGCATCAACTTCAGCCTTAATTGAAGATAGCGCAGTGACCGATTCAGCATAGAGGTCCTTATATTTGCTACTTTCAGCCATTGCATCCCGGAGGCAATTCTCAATCGAGGTTAACTTCCCTTGGAGGATGTCTCTCTCAGAGGTTGTCTCTTGTGACTAAATCCAAGGATCTCAACATCCCTGGCTCTGAATCCTTCCCACATCAGGGCATCCTTCTCCTTAAGCTGTGAAGATCAGCCCGAAAAGGGTTAAGTGCTGATATCAAGAACAAAAACAAAGCACACGAAGGCTATGTTACCTTCTCATCAAGATCGCTCTGTTTTCGAGATATTGTTTCTAAACGAGCTCGGAGGTCCAGCATTTCTTCCTCATTTTGGGCAAGAAGATCCCTGAGCTCGTCCGCCTCTGATGAAAATCTCCTACACTCCCCTTCGTAATGAGTCAGCTCAGACTGAAACTTGGTTGTGGTCCTATTGTAAAGAACTTTCTCCTGAAAGAAGGAGAGTCAAATAAATGATAATCAAAGATCGAGACAATCGACAAAGAAATTACCTGTTTGCAAAGCCTTTCAGCTTCCTCGAAAATAAGCGAGGCATTAAGTTCGGGATTCTTCTCAGCCATACTAAAAAGCCCCGCAACTACGTCCTTCCTTCCGAGGGGCGTGCCCGCATCGAAAGATTCTATATTTTGGGCATCCCGCATCTCCCTCGGTGAAAATATTGAAACCGGCAGAGAGTCACCTAAATCAATAACACCGGCTAGATCAATCGGGGCCTTCGGCTCGCAGCCAGGCTCCCGTGACTCATCTATTGAGTGCCCTTCGGCCCAGAGAATATTTTGGATGGCAATTAGATCAGGGATATCATACGATCTACCCTCGAAAACCTTTTTGGCCCCAGGTAAGATGGAATCATCGACTTCTGATTTAGAAGCCTTCGGCTCAATGGTCAACGGGTCAGCAAAGGCAGAAGCAGTTATGCTTCCACTTCCCTCGGGCGATATCGGGAAATCCTTTTTCTCTTCTAAGGCTGCGAATTCGGCCTTAGACCTTTGCACTATAGCCCTCTTTGGTTCTGAAAGCTCGGTCGACGATTCCCTCTTTCTCTTTTTCTCTTCATTTGGTTTTAGTATATCTGCTTCCCCAGGCAATGCTTCTCTCATCAAAGAGGCCTCCCCTAGGCCTGCATAAACACAAAACATAAGAAGTCGGAATTTATCCAGGAGGTGTCTCTTTTAAACAAACTCATGTATTGAAAAAGGAAGGGCCCCACCATGATTTTTAGCTTCCCATCGACCCTTGGCCAGGTCGTGCCATATGCGTTCGGCATACGGGCAGGTAAAATCAAGCTGGCGAACCCAGCTCGATAGATCCTTAACCACATCGAGATACCACACAACAACTGCATCGTCAAAAGGAATTAGTTTAAGGGAAAATTGGTGCGAAGGAAAATTAAAGTATTAATTTACGATTCATATTCCATTCCTCGGGGAACGACATCCTTTCGAATGGAATCAAATCTAAGGTCCTAACCCAAACAAAGAGGCTCATCGATCCCCTATCCTTGCCTTCATCGGTGCAAGCAAAGAAAACCTTTGAGGCCCGACGTTGAAGTTTAATCAGACCACCCCGATAAAGTCGGGGACTATAAATTTTAATCAGGTAGTCAAGGGTGAAAGGTATCCCCTCGACCATATTTACAAAATTGCTAATCATGTAAACAGTATGCCAAAACGATGGGTGAATTTGGTTGCATCACTTGATATCGCTTGCAGAAATCGAGAACGACGGGGTCTATCGACGGCGAAGACGGCCCTACAGGGCCTAGGGTAAATGGATAGGTGTATACACTGAGGAAGCCAATTTTATGGGTTGTTATGTATTCGTCTCGAGAGGAATATCCACTAGCACCACGTCCCCCCAGCGGTAGACGATCTCCACTTTCTCAATGTTTGTTATTAGGCTAGCATATCGGGATACGGGTTCACACCGCCTCGATTTCGAGGAAGGTTTATCGACCTTAAAATCAGAGGTTGTTTCACAGGATCCGGGGATCCACTCCTCGAGATTTGGGGGAAAAATTCCTTACCCGTAGAGGAACGTGAAAATGAGGAGGCTTTATCATCTCGTGGAATAGTTTTGGAAGCCTTCGCCATTCCTTCTGAAAGGTTTCGAAGGAAACGAGAGGGAGCTTATCAGGAAAGGGATACAAGAAAGAAGCAATAAGAGATCTTTTTAGAAAAGGTTAGAAGAAGTAGTTAAAGGATATGGGTAGGATGAGGAGTATTTATAGGGTTCAACTGCACGCGTTAAGGAAAGCCAAAAGGCAGCCAACCGACGTAATAAATTCGAATCTTTTCAAAGACTATGCGAATTTGGATTTTGAAGCATCTCTCCAATCATGTCAGTCGCTTACGCGGCATGACTGATAGAATAATGAAGGAATTGAAAAGTTGGTGAATTCAAATCGTTTCTTGTCTTTTCATTCCAAGAAACGCGGGGACTATCTGTGTACGGTAAAACCGGGGAAGCCCGATTTTAAGGCTTCTACAACATTCCGAGCCTTAACCTCGACTGTATCGGAGCAAAATCTGAAGTTCAACCCCGAGGTGCACTCCTCGAGGAAGCATTCCAAGGTATTGATACACCTCGAGACAGGGAAAAAAATTGAAGGCCATCATGGAAAGGCAGGAAATTCACAAAAGGCACGTGGTTAAAGCTGACCAAGTACGCAAGATAGTACAAGCATGTACCGTGGCATTAAATAGTTGTACCAGCCATCTCTCTTTGTAATAATTACACATGTACCATGTTGGTATTCCCCCTCAAATATAAGGGGGACCCTTGTCACTTTGTAAGGGACATGATATTCAACACAAGAACAAGAATATTCTCTGCTCTCTAACTCAAACATTATCTACAATTGTTTCACTGACTTATTGCCTTTCATTTATTGTGTTCAATAGTTGTTCTTTATTTATTACTTGTTATTAATCGCAAATAGCCCATCTTAGAGGCCTTCAATACTGCTATATCATTCTCGACAGTCCTTTGTCAAGCTCTTAAGCTCGACCTCGAGGCCCATTACGACCAAGATCGAGACCCCGTCTCTCCACTGCTCGGTTTGCATAACCTCATCACGCTTCACTCTTATTTCGTTTTCTCACTTCTCACCATGAATTTACTACCTGAACAACTGGTATTAAAATAGACATGTATTTTTAGAACCATAAAATCAAATATAATTGTAATTACCATTTTCAAGGTAAACAAGCATGAACTATACAAAACCTGTAAATGGAACAGGTCCTCCGATGCTCTATCATGGCTACAAGAACATCATAGCAGTAATAAAAGAGGAATTAGTTTTGGGAATCAGCTACCTAAATGGTATTCCAAAAGCAAGTACCTCACTCTTCCTGAGAACAAGATTTGTACTCACTGTGGTAAAACTGGTCACTATAAAAGTTAATGTAATACAAAAGAGAAGGCCAGCCAAAAGAACAAATATTTTGTTCAAGGGAAGAATTGGCTACCAAGTTGGGCTAAAAGAATTTAGTTCATCCTCTTGCCTACAGAAATGGACCCAAACTAAGTTGGGTTCCTAAGACTAACCCCTGATTTCTTTTTGCAGGTTCAAGATACGGGAAGTAGCCAAATATGGTACATGGATAGTGGCTGCTCAAAGCACATGACAGGAAGCAAGGACCAGTTCCTTTCACTTGAGAACCTCAAAGAAGGTAATGTCTCCTTTGGAAATGGAAATAAATGTGAGATTATTGGGGTTGGTAAGGTAGGTAAGAATGAATCTCATTCTATTGAGAATGTCTACTTGATAGACGGCCTAAAATATATTCTAACTAGTGTATCACAATTGTGTGATAGAGGTAACTTGGTAGCATTCACCTCTACGAAATGTTTTGTGATTAATCTTATTACTAACAAGATTATTTTACAGGGAAAAAGAGTGAACAATATATACATTGTAGATCTGTTCACACTTTCAGAAAATGAACTAACTTGCTTAAGTGTTATGGACAGTGATCCCCTTCTTTGGCATAAGAGACTCGGACATGAAAGTCTGAGTCAACTCAACAAATTAGTCTTCAAGGACTTGGTGATAAGACTGCCTAACATTAAGTTCAAGGAAGACAAAGTTTGTGAGGCTTGTGCAAGGGGGAAGTAGGTAAGATCCTCTTTTAAATGCAAGAAGTGGTAAGTACCACCAGAACAATGGAATTGGTTCATATGGATCTCTGTGGTCCAATGAGAACATTAAGCAGAGGTGGTAAAAGATATGTGATAGTGCTTGTTGATGATCACTCTAGGTTTACCTGGACGTTATTTTTAACATCTAAAGATGAATCATTTGACATGTTCACTTCTTTTGTTAGAAAAACTCATAAACAACTAGATAATCAAGTCACATCAATTAGGTCTGATCATGGCACTGTTTGAAAATGCTAAATTTACTGAATTTTGTGATGAGCAAGGCATAGATCATATATTTTTTCTCCTAGAACTCCACAACAAAATGGAGTAGTTCAAAGAAAGAATAGGAAGATATGGCTAGGAATATGCTTCTTTCTAGTAAACTGCCCCATAGCTTCTGGGCAGAAGCTGTAAATACTGCATGCTATATCATAAATAAGTGCATGACTAGGCCTCTTATAGAGAAGACTCCCTATGAGTTACTTAAAGGGAGAAAACTAAATATATCCCATCTTAGGGTATTTGGATGCAAGTGCTTTATGCACAATAATGGAAAAGACTCCCTAGGCAAGTTTGATCTCAGAAGTGATGAGAGAGTATTCCTGGGATATTCTTCACATAGTAAAGCTTATAAAGTCTATAACAAAATAACTATGTGTGTTGAAGAAAGTGTTCATGTTATTTTATATGAAACTAACATCCTTTCTAAGAGACAGGAACATGATGATGAAGCAATTGCGCTGGTGAGAAACTTAAGTGAAACCACATCCCAGACTAAAGCTGCACTACAGGAAGGAACAGGTGATGGAACAAGTTCATCCACCCCGGGCAACATGACAGGGGGAATAGAACAAAGAGGAAATGATCCTCAACCCTTAATGGAACTTGTCCCTGAACTTGTTCCGCAACAACAAAACACTGAAGTAATATCAAGGGGAAACCAGTTGGTTGTGAGACCTTACAGATATCAAAGTTCTCATCCCATTGAGAACATCATTATTGATCCAACCTCTAGAATCACAACCAGATCTTTATTAAAGAATCTTTGTGTTTTTGATGCTTTCTTATCTCTTATTGAACCTAAAAATGTTGTTGAGGCTTTGTAGGATGCATACTGGGTAAATGCAATGCAAGATGAACTCAGCCAATTTGAAAGGAGTCAAGTTTGGCATCTGGTACCAAGACCCTTGGATAGATCAGTAATTGGCACTAAGTGAGTCTTCAGAAACAAACCTGATGAAGATGGAACAGTTATAAGGAACAAGACAAGATTGGTGGTTCAAGGATATAGTCAAGAGGAAGGCATAAAATATGATGAAACTTTTGCTTCAGTTGCAAGGTTGGAAGCTATAAAACTCCTCATAGCCTTTGTTGCTTACATGGAATTCACCCTTCACCGGATGGATGTCAAGAGTGCCTTCCTCAATTGATATCTAAAGGAAGAAGTGTTTGTCAAGCAACCTCCAGGATTTGAAAGCAAGGAAAATCCTGATCATGTGTACAAACTCGATAAAGCACTGTATGGACTCAAGCACACTCCAAGAGCATGGTATGAAAGGTTATCAAAATTTCTGCTTGAGCATGACTGCAAGAGAGGTAAAATTGACAATACTTTATTCTTAAAAGAAAAAGGTAAAGATCTCTTGGTAGTTCAGATATATGTTGATGATATCATCTTTGGAGCAACTACTGATAAGCTAAGTAAATAATTTGCTAAACTAATGGGGAGTAAATTTGAAATGGGCATGATGGGTGAGCTTAACTTCTTTTTAGGCTTACAAATTAAACAAAATTAAAATGGAACTATGATCCATCAGCAGAAGTATGTAAAAGAGTTGCTTAAAAGGTTTAAAATGGAAGATTCCAAAGAAATCGATACTCCTATTGCAATAGCTACAAAGTTGGATATTAATGAACCTGGTTCATCAGTTGATCAGATGTTTAATAGAGGAGTGATTGGTTCATTGTTGTATTTCACTGCTAGTAGAAATGACATTGTTTTTAGTGTAGGCCTATGAAAGATTTAAGGAAAATCCAAAAGAGTCTCACTTGACTATTGTCAAGAGAATTCTGA
This sequence comes from Nicotiana knightiana, assembly GCA_005239525.1. Classification (NCBI taxonomy): domain Eukaryota; kingdom Viridiplantae; phylum Streptophyta; class Magnoliopsida; order Solanales; family Solanaceae; genus Nicotiana; species Nicotiana knightiana. The sequence continues at coordinate 102,366 of ML371033.1, forward strand.
GATACCTAAAAGGCACCACTGATCTTTGTCTTTGGTATCCAAAAGGTAGTAATTTCAATCTTGCGGGATATGTTGATGCTGATTATGCAGGTTTTCTTGTGGATAGAAAGACCACCTCAGGTATGATCACTTTCTTGGCTCATGTCTTGTGTCTTGGGCCACCAAAAAGAAAAATTCAGTGGCCTTATCTACTGCTGAAGCTTATTATGTTTCTGATGCCTCTTGTTGTGCTCAATTGTTGTGGATCAAACAACAGTTGATGGACTTTGGAATTGATGTTGATTGTATCCCCATTTTTGTGATAACACTAGTGCAATTAGTATGACTAAGAACCCTGTTCATCACAAGAGAACTAAGCACATAGATGTTAGTCATCACTTTTTGAGGGATAACTATGAAAAGGGGTTGATCAGTGTGGAATTTTGTGCTACTGACAAGCAAATAGCAGGCATCTTCACAAAATCCCTAAGTAGAGATCACTTTGAAAGGAACATGTTGGAATTAGGGATGATTAAAATCACCTAAAAGGACCACTTCAGAATTTACAGCGGAAAAAAAAATAATTAAAAAATATTGGTTAGAAAATCTGGAACTTGTGTAAATAACTAGATTAATTCTTGCTCAGTATCATACTGTAAATAATATACTCATGTGCCATGTGTTAAAATGACTCACTGATATCTAATGATATTTTCTCTATTTTGGCAAATTGAGACATGTACAAGAGGATTCTCAGTGAAGAACCTGGTTCATACATACTGGTTCATCTAGATAGCACGTTATATTTTCTACACTCTTCACAATTTGAAATACTAATATTTGAATCATGACAGAGTCTTCCCTAAGTCTAAAAATCTCTTAAACTTATCCAATTAAATTGAACCAGTTCCGTTCAAAAGAATCCTAACCAAATTAAATCACCTAAATTCTAGGAAAGTCTCCACCGTCTACTCAAAACTGACATTTCAGTTTGATTAGACTTCTAGTTGACTACTAAACCTGTCGTTATCCATTGATTACTCCCCCCTTTAAATCACTCATCATCATCCCTGCCATTCTCTCATAATTCTTAAAACCGTCGAAATTTCTCTCTTCTCTCTGCTTCCAAAATTCAACCTACCCATCTTCTTCCTTACAAAACCAAGCACAAAATGACTAACCCTGGTACACCCCCACCATGTTCCTCATCTTCCATTACCCTTAGCCTAGGAGAAGACGAGTAAAAATTCTTGCTAGGAAACTGTGGCTGGAGGTGCGCTTTCAAGGAAATTAAATGCACAGTTACAAGTTAGTCAAGCCCAAGAACCCCAAAACTCTAACGACTCTTTCAAGTATGTGAATGAGGGGAAAGAAATTGGGTCTTCCGATATTGAGCAGGTAATATCTGTTCCAAACATTTCTACTGAGGTCATGTCTGATTTGGCTGAAGATTTAGAAAATAGGTTTGTATTGGTTGGGTCTATGATGGATGTGGAAACGCCTAAGTCCATAAGGAGAGGTGGTAAAAATAAAAGAGAAAAAGAAAAAGAGAGTGAGGGTGTGCGAAGTGATGAGAGGGGAAAAGGGAAAGAAGTGCTTGATTCTTCACCCACCTATGAAACTAGTAGAATGGCTATCTGTGGAGCAAAGTTAGAAAAGGTGAAAGAAAGTGGCAAGAAAACAGGGGGAAGTGGATCTGGAGAAGCCGCTGAAGGGCTGTTTAATCTTGGAAAACATACAGATGAACCTGGTTCATCCATTGAAGAAACCCTAGAAGATCTATTGAAAAAGGTAAGAGACAGTTATAAACCCAAGAAGAAGACAACTCCTAAAACAAATACCCCTGGCACAGCAAGAGCCAACAAGAAAAGGAAGGTTGCTCCTTATGACACTGCTGAAATTCCTCTCCCAAGAGGAAGATCCACAAGGAGTTAGCTGAAGCAAAGTGAGGAGGAGTTGCAGAAAGATTTAGACAAAAGCAAGAAGAAAAGGATGGACAAAAGGAAGGAAAATGTGGTAGAGCCTGTTGAGGCTGTTGATGTGGATGAGATGGATCTGGTCCATCAAGGTGAAAAGGTGACTGTTGAGGTGGAGGTTCATACTCCCAAGCCCGAAAAAGCCAAGACTTCTTCTAAGAAGTTTACTTCTATATCCAAGTCTGTTAAACCATCCACCCTGGCCAAAAGGGCCAGGTCTGCAGTGAAAATCAAACAACTAAAGATTGCTGAAAAAGAAGAAGAATGAAGTGGAGAAGAGGAGGATGAGTCAGGCAGTGAAAAGGACAAGCTAGCCAAGTTTGGCAAACGAACTATCTTGAAGGGTAGGCTCCTAAAGGATTAGGTGCAAGGGTGGAAGGACATGGTCCTTCAGATGATTGGTAGATTGGCTAAGAGTGAAGTTATTGAGTTCATGGCCAATGTTGAATTGAAGGAAGGAAGAGTCACCAGCCTGGTGAAAGGGGTTCAAATTTCTTTCGATGCAAAGGAGCTGGGTGAAATGCTAGGTGTACCTTCTAAAGGGTACAATGATTACACAAGGCAGAAATGGCAAAGCCTAGACACCCTTTCTACTGCCCTGATCATCACCAGGAAATTCTGTGATAATGACGAAAAAAGTGAGCCCAAGGCTGTATACAAAAGTGAAATTAAGCCCCCCCCCCCC